>CALNVZ010000641.1:36890959-36905311 GCA_940671915.1 Paracentrotus lividus | reverse complement strand
GATAGGGCAAAAATTTCGGTGCAATTTTCGATTTATGGCGATTTGAGGTCAAATAGCAATGGTAGGCAATGGTAGGCAAATGTATATTTCTATTGAAGTAAATATGTAATTTCCTAATCCTTATAATTGAATTGAATGAGCAAATAAAGACAAGGATATCCAGGTATTGTAGTCATGAACAATATTGTGGTTTATATGATATTTTTAGTTTTAAGGAATATTTTATGAGTTTGGATTATGCTGGGTTAATTTCAAATGTCTTTCTTCATAACCATACAAAGTTATTCCGAAAGCATTAACAGGATTTATAAAATGATGGAATAATATTTTTATTAAGGATGTATGGTATACCCTTTAACATTCGATACAAGGTATCAAACTTAGACTCAAATGGGTAAAGGGCAAAAGGTATTATTGTACCATGTCTTTCTTTACAACATAAATTTGATGAAATTGATATTTTGTCAATGTTATTTTCCTTGGAACCATTGTGAATAGCCTGGCAGTAACAGAAGTTAACAACATTACTTTTCATGAGAACTGAGGTTCATACCATGGGAATAATTTTTTAATGAATGAGGATTGCATGGGAAAGGCTTTCAAAATGCATTTGAGATTCATCTCAGCAGTTTACATGGATTCAGAAGCACATATTAACATCATAACAGAGAAAACATGTCTAGAATGTATGCATCGGGCCCCGAACTAACATTACAAGAAAACCAGTTGTGACTCAGGGGGAAAGTCAATTTTTGGTCTGCGGTCAAAGGTCAAATGGTTAGTTACCTGTGAGATGTCTGTTCTGTCTGATGTAGCTGGTATAACCACATGACCTGTAGGATTTGGTCTAGGGTCAAAGGTCAAATGGTTAGTTACCTGTGAGATGTCTGTTCTGTCTGATGTAACTGGTATAACCACATGACCTGTAGGATTTGGTCTAGGGTCAAAGGTCAAATGGTAAGTTACCTGTGACATGTCTGTTCTATCTGCTGTAGCTGGAATAACCACATGACCTGTAGGATTTGGTCTAGGGTCAAAGGTCAAATGGTTAGTTACCTGTGAGATGTCTGTTCTGTCTGAAGTAGCTGGTATAACCACATGACCTGTAGAATTTGGTCTAGGGTTAAAGGTCAAATGGTTAGTTACCTGTGAGATGTCTGTTCTATCTGCTGTAGCTGGAATAACCACATGACCTGTAGGATTGAGCTTGTTCTTGGCTGCGATCATTACAAGGAGATCCATCATTTGTAATCTGAATAGTAGAAAAAAAATAGGGGTAAACTAAAACCGTTTACCAATACCACTACTTTCTATCAACACCAACCTGAAAAACAGCTTTAGACTGAAAACAGGTAATACTAAATGCAAATTAAATATCACACTTTTAAGCAAATGTCAGTATTACCTTGACTTGCTTGATATCAGAAGTTACACGCCAATTTCGAGAAATCTCATAGACGATGGTACGTCTCTCCTTGCACACTCATGAATAAGCATTATTGCGTCACAAATTATTTCTGCTTCCATATTTGAAATTAATATCAATATAGAGTGTTTTAGCAATGTAATATCATGCAATATTGCACAGTCCCATGTAAATACTGCTTTTCACAGTAAATGTCTTCTGAATAATCAATTAGCACTGTGATACATGTACATGTTTAGTCGTCATAGTGAGAGTGCTATAATTAATATTGCATTGTATTGGATGGATTTACTTCATGGGATACCAGAATATTCCAGTAGTTGTGGCCAATATTGCACCCGTCTTTGATTCATGCAATATTGGCCCTAACTCATGGAATAGTTCTGGTATCCCATTCTGAGCCATCCACTATCAATACTGAGCCATTCAATACCAATATCCAATTGATGATATTAATTAAGGAAAGACGATGAAGAGCTTACTTGGCATCCACAGTAGCTGTGACAGGATTACCCGCTGGTAAGGTAATCTCTAATGTCCTTTGACCCCCTGTCCTCGGGACTTCCCCTCCGCTGTGGGAGGAGGTGTGGCTAGTAGCTGGTGAGGGTGGTGCTCCATTGGATTGGGTGGTAGATCCATTAATTGGTTGGGTCCGGGTGTTGTTATGTGGGGCAGGTTTGGTGTGACTAGGAGGCTCAGGGATACTGTTGGTCTTAAAAGACTTCTTGGACCTGTAAGGAAAACACAAACCAGTTATGAATATTTACAGATAAAAAGAGTAAGGGGGTTCTCTGGGAAGGACATTACCATTAGGGCTTTCTATAGCTCAAGTAGGCCTAGAGCAACCGTTTAGTAATCAGGACGTCTTGCTTTTGATTCCTTTTTTTGCTCATTTTTATAATTCAGGTCATTTTCAACCTAGATGTATGTTCAAAATTTAAATTAACATTTTAAGTTATAACAAAATAGCATATTAGGAGGGGCTCGTTTGTTGCTACACTGTACATTGTAGCTAGAGCTGATTTGCTAGCATTCTCAGGACAAGGCTTGTGTATATATTGACCATTTTAAAATTATTATATATGTTTTTAACAGTGAAATTTTGGTAGGATGTGTAGGGCAAATTTTAAGAATCTGGAATTTTGGTTTGAGACTGCTCTGCCTGAAAAATAAATTGTGAGAAAACATTAGCATTTACAGTATCATAAATAAGTTATCATATGTGAGAGGTATATTTATGACTTCCCAACTAAAAAGATTCAAGATAGATGCATGTATGTCGTGAGGTTTCCTTTAAGGTAATGGCCTACCTATCTCTACACAATGTAAATGTAATGTAAATACATGTTATAATCATCAGATACACAGAGTGAACTTGTGGAACCCTTGAATGTCACCAAAATATATTACATGCACATCATCCATCAGCTACATGTATGGTAGTAAAAAGTACTAGTAGATGCCATTCACTTGATAATGTCCTAAACCAAACCCCACCAAATAAATACCAACCTTGGAAAGCAGCATCCACAAGACTCCATGGTTTCTTGACTTGTTCTTGATCCTACCAACAACCTCACTACATGACGTACTCAATGACTCAATACACTCCCTGGGAGGCTTATTACTATTCCACATCAAACTCTTCAAGAAACGCAATCCAACAGCTAAGCAACTTTGAACTTTCCCTAGCTATGTGCCCAAGGAGATATAATGCCACGGTTTTGCCTCTCGATGAAGAGCTACCACTGTAATGTACACCGCACTGTGGAATGTCAAACTTCCATCTACTTCCAAAACTTTATGCGAAACAAAACAAGTGCACTACTATACAGTGGAGAACTTCCAAGCAATTTATTACACAAGGGGTAGTCTATTACTGAAACACTTGAAGACTCCCAATCCACAATTCTGAGCTTAATTTCTTTTGCCTTGATCACTTGATAACATTGTAATATACACCATACTAAGGAATGTCCATCTGTATACTTCCAAACTTTAACATGAAACAAGACGACTCCAACATTACAGTGCTTTGGGAATATCAACTCTTTCCTATCACTTTATGACACGAGACGCTGTTTTATTCCTCAAACGCAAACATCTGAAGATATATCCACAGCTATTGAGCTTCCCTCTGCCTAGCTACATGTAAATAAATGTACACCATGCTCAGGAATTAATGCAATACTTCAAAACTTTGTATGAAACTAAAATGAATCCAACCAAGAGGGAATATCAGTCTGATCCTATCACTTCCATATTTCTTGCAGGTGAACATGAATCCTATGCCTCATTCCTATATGTGACCCAAACTTCAAAACATATATCCTCAGGAGAAGATATATGTCAACGTGTAGTGAGTATACAGTGCCCTGCCCACTCTCGTATAAGAAGAATACACCCCCTGAATAGGTCGGTTTACACCCCACTATAACAATGGAAGACCAGTCCACACACAGTGAGTCCAGAGGTTTTATTGACAATTATAGGAAGAGGGGGGGGGGGGGACAATAGAGAATGGAGGAGAGAGAACAATAAGAAGCAATCGTCTTTAGGGAGAACAGATCAAATACTACTGCATTCAAACTTATGTGTTCTCTCCTACTTACTAGAAGTTACTCAGTAGTGCTTGGAATTCAATTCTAAAAACTGTATTAAGTTTAGCAAGAAAATAACAAAACAGCTTTAATAAGTGAATATTTAGAAAAGAACAAGTGTATATCCAGTTTGAATTTAAAAGCCTAAAACAATAGAACAAAACCAAGTAAAAATAAAATTCATGTATGTCACAAAGCCATTTGTGAAATAAACAAGTTGGTTTGAATATTCAAATCAATAGTTTATGTGACTATTAGAAACATACAGCTGTAGTTAAAAATAGGTTCCAATATTGGGAGATAAAAAGGTATTGTTCACTCTTGAATTCAGAAAAGAACTTAAAAATACTACAAGTGTACATGTACATGTCCACTTTGAATTTAAAAACCTTACAAATAATTTAAAAAACCAAATAATATTCATGTACATCACAAAGAATTGTGAAATAAACAAATTGGTTTGAATAATCAAATCAATAGGTTGTATGAATATTAGAAACTCTGATCCTTTCTAAAGTTGGGTTCCAGTGTTGGAAGATATAAAAGGTATTGTTCGCTATACTATTAGGGTTGGGCGAATCACAACTTCTTTTTTCAAATGAGTTGTTTCTATGGTAGAATTGATGTACAAACCAAAAGTGACAATTATTTTTGCGTACGATGACGTCTGACGTCGCTAAAGTGCAAAAAAAAAAAAAAAATGGCGTATTTTGCCCAATCATTACACTCTTTATAGGTATAAACCACTGTTATTATGTCTTTAAATGGTTTTGGGAGTCAGGATACCCAAATCTGACCTCTTCAACATACAATGTAATTAATTGTACCTATGACTGTTAGTATAGTTTGGTAGTTAGTTTCAATCCATACCAAGCAAAAATCACCTCGTATTAAAATCACTAAATAACACCTAGATAACACATACTAGGTACATTAGATAAGGAAAAAATTGTCAGATTAGAGAACTTTTCTTAATCATAAAACCCATAAAGAAACAAAATAAAACTGGTTTATAGAACTGTGTGATAATTGGGCAAAATACGCCATTTTGGTTTTTGCACTTTAGCGACATCAAACATCATCGTACACAAAAATAATTGTCATTTTTTTATTCTTTTCTACATCAAATTTTGCTATAGAAACAACTTGTTTGAAATACATTCTCAGAAAAAAGTCATTATATGCCCAACCCTTATGACTTAAAAATACTACATGTACAAGTGAATGTCCACTTAGAAGACAATGAACATGCAAATATCATTTTCATCATGATTTTAAAAAATAAATAAATAAATAAATAATAATAATAATTTGGGCCATTTTACCACGAGGCTCATTGCCTTACTTAGAATAGAAGGGCCGGAAAGAAATCTAAATTATATTTCAATTTGTGGTAACAATTAAGGGACATTTTTTTACTAAAACTAATATAGAGAAATACATTAATTGTTTTTATTGAGATCAAGATCATTACATATATTAACTATATTGATTGTAAAGCATCCAGGACTACAATGTTTACAAGCTACATGTACATGTACCTTGCACCCCAAATTCCCCAGGAATATAATTTTCTTGAGTATTTGTTTTAACTGATATCATCCAAAGTGGCTGTACTCTGAACCCAATTGGAGTCTTATATTTAATTATAGTCAAATCATGGATCGTATTACGATCCATGGTCAAATCAACTGTGTAAGTGGATAAAACATACAAATTATGCCATTTCATTATGTACATGTACATGTACCAGTAATATAATGATAAAGTACTGCGCAAATTGTAACACCTTTTTTGTCTAAAACTTAGTTCTGCCTTTTCCATGAAAAATATTAATACATTGTATGTGCCAGAAATCTAATTATAAAATATCACTTATTAAAACAAGCATGGTTTCGTACAAAAACACTGAGCTAAATTTGTATGCCAGACAATTACCAATTTTATAAGTACCAATACTTTTTGAAAAATATCTTACTCAGTTTTGTTTTAGTATTATTTTGATATAAGACTAAAATCCTAAACTACTTAGCACAATATTGTGGATTATTTTGGGGTGCACCAATACAAATATAGGCAACACTCATTTTTGTTCATTTGTTTTATTAAGAAGTATTTCTTGTTAGTTTATTTTTCCAATGTAATCATATTTAGAAAGGTGCCTTCAGCATTCGATTAGGATATAAAATGGTGAGAACTATACATATTGATAATTTTGTTTTAAGATGATATGATAACCAGAAAATCATTCTTGCAGATTCCTCCCAAACTCACAAACCTGCACAAAGTGCCGACAGTGGTTGCCATAGACACAACATTCAGATAGTTCTGGGATTGTATGCATCCCAAAATAATATTTCTAAAATCATTTTCCTTTCATTGCTTTGGTTTGAGGGGGAAAAAACTTAAGATGCACAACAAACACAACCCAAGTACCACTAAAAGAAGTATTCTATATTTTTTATTAATATGCGATTCAACTAACCACTGGAAAGGTCAACAGCAAAATATGATTCTTGTATATTAAAACTCCTATGTAGTATTTCTATATCATTCTATTTAGAGAGGGACTATTTGAAGCAACCTTTTAAGCAATTGATCAAAACCCACACATAAATTCAATGAATAGGAAAAAGAGTAGAGATCTTGAGCTGCATATGCCTAGACGTTACATGCATTTTAACCATTAAAATGATGATGACAAGGCAAATAGACGAATGATTCGTAATCATAAAAAGATCTGTTCCTCAATGGCATTACGCAAACATAACACACACACAAACAAACGACATGTACTTACCACATAAAAGACATTGTTTCTATTAATTACATGTACCATGCATACATTTGTGTATCAAAATCCAATTACAATCGTCAATATCCAACGCCTATAAAAGATGACACATGAACGGCATAATCCAAATGATCATTTATCCAAACTAGGACATAATTCCAGACTCTCTCTGCATACAGATTAAACTACCGGTATGCAAAGTAGCAACACTTATAATACTCAAGTAATGTGTATGTTAGTAGAACACCGACAAAACACATGTACACGCCCCATTTACTAGCATGCGGAGTATAAAGGACCATCGCATAGATCGGACAGTGACTATGTTTGTTCAACAGGAGCAAGTGAAGAGAGTTGGCATGTTCATACAAGAGAAGTTTAATCCAGATACTCTGTAAAGATATGTCCCATTTATCCTCATGAATTTCTATATTGTATTTATCCCCATATTTGATCAAGATAATTGGGGAACCACCTACATGTTTAGTGTCAGCTTATGTTATGGAGTTGATAGTGATAGATTATTTTGAATGCTGACTTGTCACTTAGTGAGAGCAATGGTAAGACCCGCCCATATATTAGACGTTATTAATTAGCTTGTGTTTCATACATAACCGCGACTTTTTAAATAATTAATTAATTATTTTTTGAATAATTTTTAAAATAAATTATGAAGCATTGTTATACATGTACATACATGATGTTGATGCTTGCATGTTTAATTTTATATCAAGTTCTATTTGAAATGATGCCCAGACCTGAGTCACGTTATATACATTTAACAGATTGTTCTACAATATATAAATTTGTAAAGAAGTATTAATCCATACATAAAATTCCACCATATAACTATACATGTATTGTTATCATATAGTTATCATTTGCACATGTTCATATCCTGGTAAACAAAATATTATTATAGTACGGTTATACCGTATAACCACACAATGAATTCTTTGCGTATGAACGTTGTATCAATCTGATATCTCGCTACCAACTTCTATTGTTCCATCAGCCTTGATTCTATTCATAGGAACCAACCATGGTGGCTGAAATGTGAATATATCACAACTGACTCAATGAGGTACTGTCCTACATATTAAGAGCGAAAGAGAAAAAGAAAGAGATACAAATAGAGAGTAGACAAATACAATATAGGCCTACAGATAGAAAGAGATAGAAGGCAGTGAAACATGGAGAGGAGATATAGAGAGAGAAATGGAGAGCAAGAGCTCGGAAAGAGGGGGTGTGAGCAAAGAAACAGAGACAGATACAGTGGCAGAAAGAGAGAGAGAGAGAGAGAGAGAAACATATATATAGCCTATATAAAAGACAATCTATCTAGAAAGACAAATGCAGAGAGAGTGGGGTGGGGAGGGGGGTGGGGGTAAGGGGACATTTGATACATGACGTTCAGATCCCACACTATCAGGTGACCATTTACACCTGTGCTTTGCCTTGCCAAAGGATACTAGGTTGGCTTTTGAACCCTCATCCTTTCAAATGAAAGTCAAACCACTTTGGTCACAACTGCCTGTGCATATTTTTGCAAGTGTATGTCCTGCAGCTTACATAGGTCAGCTTCCAACTGCGATTCTTAGAATTTTAACATGGCCGGAGCAAGAGTATGGCCAAACAAGCGGTACATTGCCACTTGGTCTAAACCTCTAAACCCACTTTTAGAATTATGTCTAATTCCCATTTCGTCCAATGTCCATTTTGTCTAATGTCCACTTGGTCTAACACCATTTAGTCAATTCCTGTAACAAACTGGTAATAAACAAAATATTTACTTCAAAATTCGACGAAAATGCATAATGAACAGTGGATTAGTAAATTACGCGATGCGTAATATATGTCCCGCCGATAATGTAAAATTCCCATTATATCACGATCAGTGCTATCACATAAGGCAAACAGAATCGAAATCGGATAAAAAATGGGCGAAAGAAGTAGCATTTTGTAGCCAATGTACAATATAGGTCAAAGTCAAGGTCAAAGGTCAAAGGGGTCAAAAGTCAAAATTCTGTGAAGAAGTTTTGTAGTCCTCACCTATGCTATCACATAAAGCAAACGGAATCGAAATCGGATGAAAAATGGCGAAGGAGTAGCATTTGTAGCCAATTAACAATATAGGTCAAATTCAAGGTCAAAGGTCAGAAGGTCAAAATTCTGTGAAGAAGTTTTGTAGTCCCCACCTAGTGCTATCACATAAAGCAAACGGAATCGAAATCGGATGAAAAATGGCGAAAGGAGTAGCATTTTGTAGCCAATTAACAATATAAGGTCAAAAATCAAGGTCAAGGTCAAAGGTCAAAATTCTGTGAAGAAGTATTGTAGCCATCACCTAGTGCGATTACATAAAGCAAGCGGAATTGAAATCAGATGAAAAATGGTGAAAGAGTAGCATTTTGTAGCCAAATAAAAAGGAACAAAAATCAAGGTCAAAGTCAAAGGGGTCAAAAGTCAAAATTCTGTGAAGAAGTTTTGTAGTCATCACCTAGTGCTATCACATTAAAGCAAACAGAATTGAAATCTGGATGAAAAATGGCGAAGGAGTAGCATTTTGTAGCCGAATTTAACAATATAGGTCAAAGGTCAAAGGTCGAAAGGTCAAATTCTGTGAAGAAGTTTTGTAGCTATTACCCTAGTGCTATCACATAAAGCAAGCGGAATTGAAATCGGATGAAAATTGGTGAAGGAGTAAGCATTTTGTAGCCAATTGTACAATATAAGTAAAATTGAGGTCAAAGGTCAAAGGGGTCAAAATTCAAATTCCGTGACAAAGTTTTGGTAGTCTCACCTAGTGCTATCACATAAAGCAAAGCGGAATCGAAATCGGGATGAAAATGGTGAAGGAGTAGCACTTTGTAGGCCAATTAACAATATAGGTCAAAGGTCAAAGTGTCAAAATTCGTGAAAATTTTGTAGCCATCACCCTAGTGCTATCATACTAAAGTAAGAGCAACGGAATTCGGAAATGCAAATGGTGAAGGAGTAGCATTTTGTAGCCAATGTACAATATAAGTATAAATCAAGGTCAAAGGGGTCAAAAGTCAAAATTCTGTTAAGAAGTTTTGTAGCCCTCACCTAGTGCTATCATATAAAGCAAACGGATTCGAAATCGGATGAAAAATGGCCAAGAAGTAGCATTTTGTAGCCAATTAACAATATAGGTCAAAAATGAAGGTCAAAGGTCAAAGGGGTCAAAAGTCAAAATTCCGTGAAGAAGATTTGTAGCCCTCACCTAGTGCTATCAGTTAAAGCAAACAGAATCGAAATCGGATGAAAAATGGCGAAGGAGTAGCATTTTGTAGCCAATTAACAATATAGGTCAAAAATCAGGGTCAAAGGTCAAAATTCTGTGAAGAAGTTTGGTAGCCATCACCTAGTGCTATCATATAAAGCAAACGGAATCGAAATCGGATGAAAAATGGCGAAGGAGTAGCAAATTGAACTCACATACGGACGCACGGACGGACGGACGGACGGACGGACGGACGGACACACACACATACGTACGGAGCCCGTTTCATAGTCCCCTGCTCGAACTCGTTCGGCGGGGACAAAAAGACAATTTAGCTATTAAACGAATTGGCATTTAGACTAAGTGAGAATTAGACCAAGGGGAAATTAGACCACATTGTTAGTAGACCAAATGGATTTAACCAATGTGGCAATAGACACACGGACCCCTTAGAAGAACAGCTATTTATAGCTGAGAAGGGTTTTCCACCCATGATTTGGGAATAAATAAAAAATAAAAAATAAAAAAAAGGATATTGGACCAAGTGGATATAAACTGAAAAAACTATGCCTTTCACTGAGCCCGACACAAGGATATTCTATGAAATCCAATGCATGCAGAAGGACACACCATCAGTTGTGACCAGGCACCTCCACTATGTCAAGAGGTAGGAAAGGAGAGAAATTTGCACTTGAACACAAGATATTGATTCCACAACGAAACCAATTTCAAAGGTAATGTACACACTTCAAACCAAACAAATTGGGACTAGGTCAAATCATCTTCACACTCGCTTTCAAAATAGTTGAGATTATACCCAGTATTATAGTCTCATCAATGCACCTGTTACTGATCATGGGAGACTTTATTCAAAACTTGTGGGAACAAGAGTTCTAAAGATGGTATTTCATGTCTCAGACACGTCTCCAAGACAGGAAAAATCTTACAGATGGCCATGCGTTTTAAGTTGGGCCCATGTTGTGTGACACACTCAAAATTTGTACTTATCGTGCGCATTTCCATGAAAGTGGCTGTAACTTTATAAAAATTTATATTAACCCCACAAAAGTATACATTTTCTGGAAGCTGAATGTCTGAGGAGTTCTGAAATGCGCTTAAAATTAACATAGTTGGCGCCCTTGAAAGGTTATG
Source organism: Paracentrotus lividus (assembly GCA_940671915.1). Classification (NCBI taxonomy): domain Eukaryota; kingdom Metazoa; phylum Echinodermata; class Echinoidea; order Camarodonta; family Echinidae; genus Paracentrotus; species Paracentrotus lividus. Next base: position 36,894,092 of record CALNVZ010000641.1, on the reverse strand, counting down.
ATCTTAAAGCCTGGAAAATTCATGAAAAAAAGATTGCTTTGGAAAAAAAATTGCAAAAAAAATATTGCTTACCCTACAACATTAGTTACTGCAGATTTGAACTCGTCACATTTAGAGCTTTCCAAACATGTATAACTTTCTATACCCTGGGAGAGTTTACCGCATTTTGCTCCAGGCTGGAAAGATGATTTCGAAAATTTCAATTTTTTGAGAAAATGTACCTTGTTGCCGTGTTCTAAGTACTGCAACTTGCTGTTTAAGATACTAGACATGTAATGAAGAATCCTATATAAGTTGGTAAGGCAGATAGAAGTAGCAAAGTAGTACAGACATGTGAAAGTTTCTTTATCTTGGTAAACATTATTAACCATAAAGTCCTGTATTAGAGCCCTTTAGCTGTAAAGAAATTGTCATTCATATAGTACAGTCACAATAGTGTACAACACTAAACTGTTTCTAACTTCTTTTATGGATCATAAACAAGCTAAATTACATGTTGCAAGTGTTTCAGAAGGGTGAAAGCATTTCAATTAAAAAAAATCCATATCTGAACATGATTTAACTCTGTTTTACAGCACATGTACCATATTTGCTGCGCGGCTCCTCCTGCGCGGCTCCTCCTCCACCCCTGACTCTCGTTGATTAACAGTTAATTATACAGACAATGGTGAAATTTTATCAATTTTTAAAACATGTATTATGTTGCCCTACATGAGAGCTTTAATTTAAGACCAAATTCAGCTATATAGCTTGTATAGTTTTTAAGTAAATCAATAAACAAAATCATTTTTGAGGAGCAGATGTCACAACTCCACCTTTTTAAGGGCCCAACTCAAAACGCATGGCCAGATATGAACATGGTCAATATTTGAGACACATTGCAGACACTCAGAAGACTTCTCTGAGACGTCTCTACAACTAGTCTCAAACCCATTTCATGGGAGCTGAGCTTTATTCACAAAAAGAAATTCCACAAAAAAATATTGCTTCCAAACTTGTTAATTGCTTTGGACTCTCTCAAACACTTGGGATGTCAAAATACACAATTTGGATGAAGCGTATAACAAAACCCTAGTTCAACAAGCTGTCGCATTGTGTTTGGTACACAAAAATGCAGTTTAAATTGATATTGTTGGAGAAAATTTTCCAATGAACCTGGACAGTGATGAAGGTCAATGGACTTCTCTAATCAGACCACCCCTAAAATATAACAAGGGAGCACTTTAATTGACCCTCATCCAGATTATAAACATGTATATGATCATATACACACCATGTATAATATAGACCCTAATTTTAACTTCTGAAAGAATGGTACTTTATTTCTTTCATTAAAACAAAATAATGTTTAAGTATTTATTTTAGGGCCTATCCTTTTTTACTTGTTTCAGTGTTTCAGCAGGGTAACTCCTTCAATGAGTTGTGGACTGTTATATGAATTATAGAGGATTTGTGTACAATAAAGAATACAGGATAAATATTAATATTAATATTAATATTAAGGGGGAAATATACATGGGGGCACAGAGAAATTTTCCCAGAAATGGCATATTAAAGCAGCCCAAAAGTTTCACAAAACAGCCCGTTTAGAGTTTAATTTCATCATACATAAAATATTCAATAATTCAATTTCTTAGTATTGCCATAACCCATACGAGTAACCCTCAAATATAAAGTTCAAAATTTTCCCCATACAAAAACTTGAAGGACAAAAAACAGATTTTTTAAATATAAAAACGATCAAATTTCCCACTCTTAAACCTTTATAGATCATGAATGGATTCCGTTATGTACTCTTGACGATCCTAACAATAGACAAGGATCTTATGCAATGTGAGATCATCACTTAATCTCTGTTAATCTCCACCAGTCTTTTCAATCCCATTAAGATTAAGTCTCTTTCAGGAGGGGGTCAGAAGTGGAAAACACCACCAGTTAACAAGTGTTGAAGAAAGAGTCTAGTAATAGAAACAACAACTTATTCTTGTATAAGGCTTTTCACATTATACATGTACATTGTATGTCTCTATACGTGGTGTTGCATTATCCTGGAGCAGGGTAAGAGTGCACTATTATTTCTGATACAATGAATTAACTTGATTAGAGAACACATGTACATGTATCTGAATTTCTCTCAAATAGCATGCAAATTTGGGCAAAATATCAGCCGACATCATCTTGGGCATTTCCAAACTACTTTGGTTTAAAATGTAGCATGCTAGATTGAGCAGTTCTTCATCAGCCCAAGGTTTAAGCCTGATCTCAGCGAGATAGCTCACTATTCAAAAGTTCCTGGCTGATATAACACCAGTTTTGCGATTCAGCCAATTTCAGATTTTTTCCCCAAGATTTTGGGATATGCCTTTTAACCTGTTGGAGACGAGCTGATTTGGCTACAACACACATTTCCCATAGACCTCGGCCCGAATATATTCGGGCTCAGTCCCCAACGGGTTAAGCACTTCCAAAGGGCATGGGTATGAGCCCAATAGCCGGTATATAAGTTACATCTACATTGTACAAGGATGTGAAATTCAAAGAATACTCCCTTCCAAGGTACTCATTTACATGTAATTTTCCTGGGTCAAGTGTGGCAAATAAAGATTAATGTCTTGATAAACAAAGGGTCTGAACTGCATACCTAATATGATCTGCACTGTGGGTGTGTGTTCAGGATCATTTTTATTTCATTTCATTTCTTTATTTACTCCAAAGTTGAAAGAAGAAAGGATAGAATTTTGTTTTGTTTAGATATATGAAATATGATACAATAAATACGACAAGTCAAATACCAAATACGAAAGAACCTCTAAAAAAAACTGCCCATGGTGCCAATGTCCAAGAGAGATTCTCCATCACAACTTGCTTACATGCTTTTCAGATTACAGTTTCTTAACCCAGGTATAACCTTAACCCCATACTATCCTTAACCCTCCCCCCCCCCCTATTTCCTGGGGTTAACCCTCTTTGTGTTTTGTAGCCATATGGCTACATAATTTTCACTCACCTTTTCTAAGAATAGCACAAAGAGGGTTAAAGAAATTAATTGTAGTCTGTAAAGCATTAGATGATGAGCAAAAGAATCACACCACCTCTATTGGTTTCACAAAAGAAAGCATCCAGCAAAGAAACA
>CALNVZ010000641.1:36857125-36880554 GCA_940671915.1 Paracentrotus lividus | reverse complement strand
ATACCGTGACCGGATGTTTTGACGAGGTTGCCTTTAGGAGAGCACGGAGATACCGCAGCTCAACTCTGGTTCTGTATTGCATCAACTTGATGACACCCCATCACAATTTGCCTCGGTAACCTACCACAAGACTACAAGCTCATTCTGCCTTTTATGACATGATAAATGTTGAATGTTTCAAAACTGCTCTCAAATCTCATCTGTTCAAAATTGCTTTCCAGTAGTTTCCAGTCACTTTCTTTCATTGCTTTCTCTTCTTCTTTTTTTCTTCCTTCTTTTTTCATTTATTCTAAAACATGTATCACCCCCTCACCATGTAAGTTTTTCCTCTCTCAGCGCTTTGAGCACATGATTAATGTGGAAACAGCACTTAAGAAATACTCTCTATTATTATCATTATTATTATTATTATTATAATCGGTTTCAACACTACAACACCATTCCATATCACCAATACACAAACACTAACAAACACCTGTAAAGCCAATCCTGTCATTTTTGCTAAAGATATAGGGAGACTGGGGTAATTATGGCCCTTTGTCTTTGAGAGCTTATATTCTTTTGTGCATTACACAATGATAATTTAATTTTTAGACATGCCTAGCTAAACTCTTCCTACTATTCATATGAGAAAAATCAGCCATTTACTTCAAATTTGTGCTTAGGGGAGCCTAAAATGTACGGCAATCACAATTCTGTCGTTGGAAAGTGGCAAGTCTGCTTTTTTATTTTGATGTGATATTATTAATTAACATAATTTAAGATGAAATTTTGACTGAAACAGAAAACAATAGAATTAACAAACACAACAGAAAACTTTCACCTGAATATCTTCAATAGTAGAGTTGTAAAGAAGGATCAAATTGGAAATGTCACTTGGGTAATTATGGCCCCCATGCATAAACAGTGTATAAGCGTAGATGGGGACATTAACTTGTATGATTATGTACATAAATATTATTGCTATGACTGCAAAATTCAACTTTTTGGCTGAACCAATTATTGATTAAATCATTGTTGGTGAATGATAAGTGTATTAGGAATACCCAACACATTTATTATTACATTACCATAATTAATTAGCATAATATCTTTTGAATTCATACAGTCATTACAATAGGGGGCCATAAATACCCCAACCCTGGGGATAATTATGGCCCACAAAGTTGTTAACATATGGTAATTAATATGCAAATGAGAGGTCACAGGTTTATACTTTCCTTTGTATATTATAGGTATATAGACTGACTGTATTTTTACATAATTAGAATATTATTGGACTTTTCATTTGGTAGTAATAGAAAATGTGAATAAGGGGGCCATAATTACCCAAGTCTCCCCTACAATAAATTTGCATGCCATGAAATCAATGTCTACTCTCCCTGTTTGCTTTGAATCATCACTTTCAATAACATTGTGTCCTCTATCAATATTTAAGATGGATCAAAATACAAACATTGTGTATGCTCCTCAATATCATGTACACAGTATGGTGTCAGGTTGTCCATTATATTGAACAAGTGAATATATCATTTCATATTAAACATCAAGTGCAAACGTCTTCCAACTTTAAAAATAATAGTTTCATCCTCTAAATTTGGAAAAGTCTCCAAAACAATTTGGCATTGAGAAGGAAAATTTTTTTAAAGAAAAAATACAATAAATCTTGCATTTATATTGTTTCTAACTATTCGGTAGCCTACTATCAAAATAAAGATGCCTAGATGGTCAAAGAGACAAATTTAGGAAGAGCTATAATTAGTAATCTTTTGAAATAATAATTTCATCTAGCTACATTGGAAAAGTCTTCATGACAATTTGGTATTGAGGAGGAACCCTTTTTTAAAGACAAATATTATACATTTACACTATTTATCTAGAGCTTATAACTATCGTGAGGCTCACATCAAAACAAAGAAGCACAGCCAGGTGGTCAAAGATACAATTTCAGAGAGAGCTATAATTAGTAATCTCATGCTTTTGCCCTTATCATACAGGATTATGAAGATTATCAAACTGACAACAAAGCATATTACATAACATTTCCCAGACTTACCGTAAGTATGCAATTCTTCTTAATTTTATCTTACATGGGAATCAAAGTGTGTAGACCTATTCAACTGTCAACCATCAAAATATATTGTGTTATTTGTTACGGAGGGGTGCAGGGGAGCTCTTTCAAAATATATTGTGTTATTTGTTACGGAGGGGTGCAGGGGAGCTCTTTCAAAATTTCAAGAAGAAAAGATAATCACACCAAAAATATAATTTATATTGGTGCAATTGATGATGCATTTCTTCTTAATTTCTGTCTTAGCTAGGAATTTTAGGTTGTTTAGACCCATGGATACTAAATCATTTTTTTTGTTTTTTTTTTTTTTTTTTTTTTTTTTTTTTTTTTTTTTTTTGGGGGGGGGGCGGTTCAGAGGAAAAGCACATGATTTTGGATGTGTTTAAGTATACATGTAATGTCATGTAGAGCCTTTCTATACATATCACAGATTTGGGATCCTATAATTAATTCAAATTTGGAAACCATTTGTAACTCATAAAGCTCCAATGTTTAGGCTACATGCATGTGTAGGCTTACATTTTATTGGTGCACTTTAATCAATGAAACACTTCTGTGCTTTAATGCATCAAAATCAATGACAACACCCCCTTAAGGCTTAACGAGAACAATATATTTAGTGACATCACAAAGCCCTTCCCAGTAGGTTGAGGAATACAGATGTAAATTTAATTTTCAGCTGCTGACATTGGCACAGCTAACGTGGAAGGTCAGAGGTCACAATCGACCCTGTAGACTAGTCTCATGTAGTAGTATATTCCTACTCCAAACTTTTCTTCAGGAGCATGCAATCATCACAAAACAGTATATATGTAGGGGATATATCATGCAGGGGCGACAATTTCACCCCGTAAGGCTGGGTTCACATAAAAGTATACGGTATTCGTTGAATCGCTATTCGCTATACGGGCACGGAGAGTCACATACACAATGTAGGCATAGCGCACACGCCCAAGCTATACTCGGCCTTTTTAAGTTGATCCACGCATGTATGAAGTGTACAAACAAAAGGGAAGTGGGTATACGCTGTGCGAAAATCGAACACGCCTGATTTCCACTATACTATACTATACGAAACGTAACTGTACGATATTTCGAGTAGAGCCCTCGTATCTGAACCGGTTTTTGGAAATGCCATTATTCAACCAGTGAATGTGGCTTGTTTGATTTTTGCTATTAACTCTTTGCCCGCCACGTTAATTTTAAGCATAAAAAAGAGGACCTTTCTCTTTAATTATTAAAAATAGTATAACAATATTTGCTTAGTATGAACTACGAGAAATTATGCCGCAGACCCGTACCTAGCATTATTAGTGATTTTCAGATTTTTCGGCCCAGCCATTACAGAGAAAATGAATTATTACGATTGTATAGTTAATAAGTACAATTGTGACTATAGTCGAACTTGGCAGGCAAAGAGTTAACGTGCCCTCGCAAAACAGGCCCGAATACCCGGGCCGTATAGCTCTCTGTAAACCAAGCCTAAGGGTTGAAAAGAGCCCCCAATACCCTGAAATTTTGTGCTATACATGATCTAATTATTATTGTAAATGGATCAACCAATACTCACTTTCCCGATACATGAAATGACATTTTCTTCATGTTGTCTGCTTGGTTCCCTTTGCCCCCTGAGTGGGCCCACTTTAGCATGTAATTCGGTAAAGCTCTATCTCAAAATGTATCTGCTCTCAGAGCAGATATGGCCTCTTTAGCATGTATGCCAGCTATCTCAAAATGTAACTTCTCTGTAGACAGACTGGTAGGTCAGCTATCTCAATATGTAATCTCTCTGGAGGCAGATTGGTATCAATCCACAATTTCAATCTTGAACAAATCCAGATAGTGTTGAGTGCTCACTTCATGAAGAACTGTAAAATAAAATCAAGAAATAATAAAATTATATTTTTATGAGCAACAACAATTTTTAACAATTAAACAAGATGAATCCTCGACCGCGCGCGGTCGAAATATATGCCTCCGCCATTGCCAGATCAGAAAAATATCGCACTTTCATCTATTCATTTTGCTTTTATATAGAATGACATTTTTGACCTTGACCTTTGACCTTGTGACCCTAAACCTAATCAGACCATATTCCTATGGTGATAGATACTACCCTTAAATTTGAAGTTTACATCTTAATTGGTTCCCGAGATATCGCGATGACAAACTCAATACATGGATTTTTCACATCTTGACCTCTGTGACCCTCGACCTTGGACCTATATAATCCATAATCTAATCAGGTCATCTTCCTATGGTGGTAAATACTACAATTAAGTTTGAAGCTCATATCTCAAATGGTTCTCAGGATATTGCGATAACGAACTCAGTACATAGAATTTCACTATTTGACCTCTGTGACCTTGACCCTTGACTAACACACTTCATAATCTAATCAGATCATCTTCCTATGGTGGTAAATACTGCAACTAAGTAAGAAGCTCATATCTCAAATGGTTCTTGAGATATCGCGATAACGAACTCAATACATAGAATTTTACTATTTTTGACCTCCGTGACCTTGACCTTTGACCTACATACTCCAAAATCTAATCAGATCATCTTCCTATGGGGGTACATACTATCCCCAAGTTTGAAGTTGATATCTCAAGTGGTTCTTGAGATATCGCGATAACGAGCAAGCGGGACGTACGGACGTACAGACGGCCGTACGGACGGACGTACGGACGGACGGACGGACAACCCGAAAACATGATGCCTCCGGCACCACCTTCGGTGGCGGAGGCATAAAAAAAAAAATTACAATAATAGGGGGCCTGTGTTCCCTCTGCCAACTACAGATAATTTCATGTACATCTTTAAATAAATGAATAAACATCGAAAACTGCCTGCTATAGAAAGTTGACAGGCACAGGTGGACAAGCCATGCAAAATCTGCCTTTTTTATGTGCCCACCTCAAGAAGGATTTGAATTTTTTATTGCTTTGAAGTGAATAGTATTGCCCAGGACATTGGAGTCTACTGTAGGTACCCAACATCTTTTCAACAAATATATCTGTATGCACATCATAGCCCCTATTCTGGCACATACAGCTGCAAAGTCAGTACTGTAAAATGGCTGTCTGTCGCCCTCTTGGTTGATGAGGAAACTTCTCAATAATAATTAGCGAAACCAGCTTTAAACCTACCTCAAAATAAATTAAGATAATCTATAGTCTCATTGCAATATAATTCTTCCATTAGATTTTTAAAATTTTGTTTAGTAGAATTTTTAGACCCTTTTTGGATATGCCACCTTGACTTGGCTGTAGGTGCTCAAGACACTTTTCTGCATTGACTTTCCATTGGAAGAAAACTGCTGCAACAAGGTACTTCGCAGTGCAAGGTCAATTATGAATTGACCATGCATGAGTGTAAGTGCTATTCTGGCTACACTGAGCATTGTTATGTTATAAGTAACATGCAATCAAAACATGATTGAATTCCCCTTTCTTAATCATAACCCCCCTCCCTCCACAGCCACCAATACCACCACCATGCCCCATCACCACCACTAACACAAACACCAATACCACAACAACCACCATCATCACCACCCCGCCACCACCACCACCAACATCACTGCCACCAACACAAATACAAATACCACCACCAACACAAACACTATACCACCACCACCACCACCACCACCAATTTCATTTTTTAATTCCCTCTCTTAATCATTATCCCCCCCCCTACCATGCACCACTATCATACACTACCAATACCATAAAAATATTGCCAAAATCACCACCACCACCGCCACCAAGTGCCATCAGTCATCACCAGGCACCAATCAAATTTTAGATCAATTGTTGAAATTCTTTCAAATTTCAGCATTCCAATTTCCAGTAACATGCAACCTTAACACTCACTTTTATTTGTATCCACTACCACCATCACCACCACCATCAACATCACTTGGAATACAACCAATGCGCCACCACCACAATCTCAACTCCACACAGCACAGACGACAGCGAAGTATCGCCTGTCCGCTACCAGGAAGCGGTACACTTGCCATTCACCCCCCAGAGTTATGGGAGCTTTGTCTTCCACCGAAGGGGTCAACTCACTTCATGAATACTCTCTCAATTCAAAAACACAAATCTCCGTCATTTAAAAATAAAAACGCCCAAACTCTTCACTTAATGAAATCCACCACACTTTGTTTCAAGTAAAACGAAACAGTCACTCTATATCTTACCAAAAGCAAAATTCACAATTCCACACTTGAGCGAGAAGGCGGTTCCCTTTACGACATCAATTCGAAGTCGAAGATGAAGAAAAAAGTATTGTAATATATGCGCACGCACAGCTACGATCCGAATATGTGTACAACATGGAATTTCCATGGAGTGACGCACCGCGGATTCAAAGGTAACCGCCCTAGCCTGTAAACAACATCCAACTGAAAAATCAATCAATTTTCATTGAACGGGAGGGAGGGGTGGGGGTTCCATCAACTTCCATGACTTGAGCTCTCTTTTACCCTATGCTAAAAGCCCATTGATCATGAAACAATTTCCTCCAATAAAAGAAAATGTGATGATAACTGATGATGAACCGCCCCGTGCTGACATAAATTCATCTGGGCAATTCCATGAATTAGTGGACATGGACATAAAAATTAGAATTACGATTTTCCAGGTGAAATTTGTGTTTTATGGTAGAAGATATGTTGAACAATACAGACCAAAGGTCTAAAAGTCAATTAATTACAAGAAAATATCTGAATAAGTGGATTAAGCACAGTTCATATTTCAGGCTGAAATTATGAGGAAAACACTACAACTTGGTTTAAAACATCAGTGGATACTACAAAAATTGTCTTTTCAGTAAATTTAGGAACATTCAACAATTTAATATAATTGTCTTTCAGAAATCAGAGTCAAAAATTGTATTGGGTTTGCTAATAACCACAAATTTTGGAATTCTGTGGCCTTTGAATCCCCGTGTAATAACGTAACTAACCAAAAAATCAACTTTGTTTTTCCTGAAAAGAAAGTAAATGCCCAGAATGTTCATATTCTAAAAATTCCTCCTTTACATACATTCTAACTCAAAACAATCACATTAAATCAATAACATTGTCGTATAGCGAATTGAGAAGCATCCAAAATGTGTAACGCAACTAACCATGTAACGTAACTAACCATGCAGTAACGTAACTAACTGCTATTCAACTTAATCAACACTGTTCAGTGGAAAGTAGAAAACATATTGTGATATATCAACTTGAGACAAAAGAGACCTTGGGAAAACAATTGCCAACCCTATGGACTAATTATAACATAATATAGGCCAAATATATCGGACCAAAATAATTAAAACAACTGACAAATGACTTTCATGGGAGAAGCATGAATAATAAACTTGAACTCTTTTGATCCCAAGTGAGCCAATCAAGACACACATCTAGTCAAAGGATAGCTGTAACTCAAACAACAGATGAGTGTTACTATTGTGAGATAGCTGGACATTTTTTCCTGACTTCGTATTGTGTTTGGAGGATAGAGATTTTAGTTCCAAATATTACCGACGGGAAGACACTCTTTCAATTATTTTTATTTTACCAGTAGCCTATGGTCTCTATCATGATGCACATGAAATGCGGATCATACATGAATACCTGTTGTATATCAGGAATTAACTTTCATTTTACATATGGATTTACTTTAGGCAGCATGAACGATATGTTTGTGTGAAGCTTAAATCAATTGTGAAAGTTGATACACTTTAATTTTATCAAGTTTATTAATGACTATTTATAATAAGAATGAACATAGGAGTGTTAAAATGTAACTCCTGGTAGGAAAACGTTACCTGTGCAGATTGAAATGTATATGTTGTATTTCAGTCATTTACATGGGGAAAATGGTCCTCTTGGTTTTTTTTTTTTTTTTTTTTTTACGTTTACACCATTGATGCATGAACTATTATAAAGAAAATTAATAATAAATACATCTTTTGTATCGCCTCTTAATATAGATTATCTCGTCTGACATTTTTTGGTGATTCATTTTTATTTCTTTACTTAAAAATTATCAACTGTCTGAACATAAAATTGTATTAATGAGGGATAAGGTTTATCATGCTTGCTGATTTTCAGACCCCTTTCATGATGGCATTTCACTGCAAAGCAAATGCTGATTGGTACTTAGGAGGCGTAAATATCGCTGTTGTGGGTATAAAGATTTAGGTCAGTACAAATAGCAATATTACTATTCTGCATTATGATTTATATGGATGAAGCCATTATACATACTTGATGGAAAAAATATCTCCAAAATACCAATTTTTGTTTGCATGGACAAAATGTAACGTAACTAACCGGTAACGTAACTAACCATGTTTTTGGATACCGTACAAAAAACATAAAGCTATTTCTAAAATTTGTCGTCTCAAATAACTTGCAGAGAAACCAGTTACGACATGAATGTTATGATTGTCTTGTTGAACCTCGTTTGAGGAAGGGTTGAATGCAAAGTCTGTTCCAAAAAGCATGTCCACTTTTTGTAACGTAACTAACCAAATAAAGTTCTTGCTACAGTTACTGAAACGTGTCTCATGATTTCTTTGTGGGGATGAAGTAGGTTATGTCTATAGGTATTGACACTACCAAAATCTAACAATAATATCAAAGCGTCTTCATGTACGAGCTAACCTTAGAGCAAAAGTAGCCCTAAAGTGTAACGTAACTAATCATGGAATTGCCCATCTTTCTATTATATAGACCCTAAAAACAATGGGTGCCGTAACAATCATCCCAGTTTTGATGATCTTATTATTATATAACAACTGAACATTATTAAAGCGAAATAATTGATATCCTCAATTTCCCTTCGAAATCAAAGTCAACTTATAAAAATGAACCTTTTATATGTTATTATATTGCTGTCAATACATTGGTAGGCCTATAGGCCTAGTATAGAGAAAGCGATGGAGAAAGAGAGAGAGAGAAAGAGAGAGAAAGAGAGAGAGAGAGAGAGAGAGAGAGAGAGAGAAAGAGATCCGAACTATCCCGTGCATCCAATCCAATGGTGGAAATAATTACTTTTTAGAGACCAAGATTATTATTTTATAAGCCTCTCCGTTATTCATCAGTTGTTATCAGTTCCTTTAAGTCTTTTCCAATATGTTTTATATCACATCTAAATGATTTCCCATTTTCTGGTCCATATACTACCGAGTGAGTAAAAATGAAATAAATAAATAAACACTTAGCAAATTGCCAGTAAAAATAAAACTAATTTATAAATCCCAAACATCTCCCGCATCTTCGTTAATATTTTTGGGTCGTATATATACGCTTGGATGATGAACACGGCGCATTGTTTACGAGTGTAAAATGCGACTTGGGTCAAAGTGGGGGTGAGATTAAAAAAAAAAATATTTAAAAAAAAGTCATCCTGATTAAAAACTACAAATGGGAATCAGTCCATCACAAATTTAAATGTTTCTAATTCCTATACAGACACCATGAGCTTGAACTCATTATCAAGGGGAAAATTCTATTATCTTTTTCAAATGGTAAAAACGGCTCTGCACATTTTGTAGGGGAATAATTATGCTTTGGTATATAAAATAGCGACTAGCTATTGCCCAATTTGCTTCTTTAATCATTTAAATGAAGAAAAAAAACGTTGTGAATATTGGTGATTTATTCAAACATTATACAATGATTGGTTTCTCCGCATCATCATTAGCTCTCATTACCATTATCAATGGGAGTTTATTCACAATTAAAGCCCTCGAAAAAAACACAACAACAACAACAACTACAACAAAATTATACATGGGGATAAGTTGAGCTCCTTAAACCCAAAATTTAGAAAATGTGGCTTATACAATAATTTAAAAAGAACTGCTTAGCCCTTTTCCATTAAAAATGCCCTCCTATTAAGAGCTATTAAGCGCGGATGTCACACATTGGGTTTTAACAGGGTGACTGAGAACATGATTTATATGCGTATATTGCCTATATGCCAGGAGTGGACCGTCAGACCAAAGACTCAAAATAACAAGGATCCTCTCCCCCGGGCCACTCAAGGGGTCAACCATATTGTATGCTCGATCCGGATTCTTAGAGATAACCACTATAACATACTTTAGCCATGTCAAAATTAAATCACTATAGGAAGGGAAGCCTCATCAAAATTAATAAAATAAGAATAATAATGGTGGCTTCTTATATAGCGCTCAGGTCCGTCATGCATGACGCTCATGGCGCTTTACAAAGAATGTTTTTACACATTGTTACTATACCACGGTCATAGCTCAGCGGCCAAGTATGTAGCGCTCTAGCATATCGGGTATACCCATTTACACCTGGGTGGGGAGGAGCATTGTAGACAAAACGCCTATGCCCTAGGACGTAAGTGTCATACCGGGGTTTGAACCCACGGTCCTTGCTTTCTCAGTCCAGTGATATGACCACTAGACTATGACACTTCTATCCCCCTATTACAGGCTCTTGGAGGGGAGCCATCAAAATCGCCCCCTTTCACAGGTTTTTGGACCATAATCGGGACCCTATTTATGGATTTTTTTTTCCTCAAAGAATTGAAAACTACCCCTAATCAAGAATAGGTCGGGGGAATCCCCCTACCCGGCCGAGCCTCTAAAATATACCCCTGTTCCCGAGAAATCGGGAACGAATATGACTTGTGTATATGGTTTGACTGCCTGAGCTGAGCGAGGGGCGTCATATTTTTTCCCACTTGAGTTCCGGTTCAGATCAAAGTGAATTATTCAATTTTCTGCTTTGAGGGTCTGTGACACAGACTATAAATCTTGGACTTGTATTTTTTCCCAAGTTTTCCCTCAATTAATCAACAAAAAGCAAATTCTGGCAAAGGTACATTTATAGAGTCGTACCTCCACTCCCACCGTTCTCCATTTCCGCCCACAACGCGACGAGCTGCCAGAAATGCTGACATTCCAAACGACTAACCTAACCCTATTCCTTTTTGTGTTAACGTGAATGGAATACACACAACGCGTAGTCTGAACCCTATACCTACACTGATTTCGCCATACTGGGGTCCGGAACTCTCGTTGGAAAAATAATTCGCGCGAGCGGGGGGGGGGGGACAAAGACCTGAGAGAATCGGAAAATCGAAACCCTAACCCTATAGGGACCATCTTGGTCACGTGTGTGACCGAAATTATGCAAAATCTTGACTTTAATTGGTTATAACATCTTAACATTTAAAAAATATACTGATTTAATGTTATATCATGCTAATATATTTTGTTGGCTATCATTTGAAAATATTTTTTGATATTTACAATATGCATGTTCAAGGTCAGAGGTCAAAAGAAGTGGGTCACGTGTGTGACTTCACAGAACGGCATGATTTTTGAAAGTTCAATTTAATTTTCAAATTCCTGTGAGTTTAAAATGATGAAATGTTCTTATTGCTGTGGAGATATGCATTATGGACCTGTCAACGAAAGAATCCACTGGATAGGAGTTCATCTCTTAAATTTCTTTTTTTATCTATTATTTTATACCGTGATGTCGGGTCACGTGTGTGACATTTTATGGGTCACGTGGTGTGACCTATGGCAAATATGTACAGAAAAATGAATTATTATGTATTATGCAATAGATGTACATTTTGAGGCAATTTTATTATTACTATATCTGCTGTGGTAAAAAAATTATGAACTCAACCCTAGTCAGTCAATGGGGTGTTTTGGTAGCTGTCAAGACTGGAGGGGCGGGTAGTGAGGGGGGCCATGATGCCCCTATATATAAGATCTTGGCTGTTGATCGCGCGAGCGCGCCGAAAAATTTGCACGATGGTAGTATGTGATGTAAACTACAAAAAAAGCACTGTTAATTATCCCCACTAATAATAATAATTATTTATATCAATTAATAATGCTAATTACGCATTGCATGAAATCATATTTTTGTTTCTAATTGGACAAACTACAGCTTCTGGAATGCTAATATTGTGTTTGCATAATCTTTTAATAGATTCCTAAACCATTGTACTTGGGAAAAAAATTGATATCGAACTAAATTCCTTGTGTATTTCATAGTTTTATGAATTCTTATGTATTTCCTTGTTTTTTTCGACCTTTTGTTTTGTGTTGTTTGTTCTTTTTTTCTTTTTCTTTTTTTTTTTGGTTGTTTTTTCGCAAAAAATTATTGCAGAAACATTTTGGAGCATAATAATTGCTAAAAAATTAATTTCAGCAAATGAAAGTGAAAATATCAGAATTTATGACCCCGCCCCCAGCTCACGGCACTGTGACCAATTTGTTGCTAATTAATATCAAATTAAAACTTGTCATGGATTCATATTTAGTGAAGATGCAAAGTACATTAAAATCTAGCTTTGAAGAAATAATATATAATAATACCAGAGCCATGTTAAGACGGGGCATAAACTTTTTGTGTTTTTCTGAGTTACTTGTGTGTGTGACATTTTGAGGCGCAATAATTTCCAGGGTTGATTATCTTAATATAATCAATTTAACAACATTATTTTTTTGAGTTAGATTAAAAGGAATAGAGGTAGGGGAGAGCGGGGTTATATGGAACATTTTTCACAAAAATGGCCGCAAAACAAAAGCAGATTTATTTCAAGAAACAATAAACAATCAGCTGGTGTGTATATCTGTATGCTACAATTGTATCCCATAAAATTCTTAAACTTAATAATGGTTCCGGAAAAAATCCATCTTCAACAAGACCATGTCAAGTGTTCCAACTAACCCCACACACGGGGTTAGTTGAAACATGGTATGGGGTAAGTTGAAACATTGTGCATGGTATCTTTATAATTATATTTAAACGACCTACAACATTATTACATGGGTTCAGCTAATTTGCTTTATTTATTCTAATTATAAAAATATTAAAATTGGTGTTCAATTTTTTTTTTTCATGTTTTATAACACTTGATGGCATCCACTCACATACAAATATTCTGAAGTCCTATGAAGTAGCATTCTGCAGTATATTTTGTTTAAACTAAAATAAAATTGTCCAATGTGCACTAATATACATGTATAGGAATATTTCGGAACACTTCACTGATTTAGTATGATTTTATTTTTATTCTCAGCTGAACTATTTACTAGTACATGCTTCCAACTTCAACCCCTGTTCAAAATGTTCCACTATACCCAGAGCCCATGTACATTTGTAAGCTTACAGCACAAAGACGGACAACAACATGCGCATTTATTCAACCTTGTTTTTGTAGCTTGGTTATAACTGTTTGTTATATCAAATAACGGGGCCAACTTAATTTATGATCTTCTCCGAGATAAAAACATTTGTTAAAATTGTACAAAATTTACTTCAGAGTAAAAAACAAACATTGCTTTCTAACTTCACGAGGCTTGAAAGCTTGTGCTGTTAAGAATTGCGTGTGATGGCAGTTACTAATAGCAACAACCTGGAGTAACATTTACATAAAATTATTTTAGCCGTTAAAGGAAAAAATTGCAATGTTTCGAACTAACCCCGTGTTCCAACTAACCCCGCTCTCCCTAATAATAATAATATAATGACCAGGTTAATCCAATGTAAGGATGATCAGGCATAATCTATCCCATCATGGGTTTAAAAAAAAAAATGATTTTATTTACCGTTTTTCCATTTTTAGATTTATCATTTTATGTAAATTATGCAAATGAGCATGCAACTATTGCATAAATAATCACGAAAAAACATTAGTTTCATGAAACTTCAGACATTGCTCTATATGAATATGCAGCTTAAAATCAAATAGCAAAAATTTATTTGTCCCTAATAAGGTTCACTTTTCAAGAAGGCCGTTTCTGCCTTTTGGTCCCTCTTTTTTTAAGGCATAACCCATAGTTTTTCGGTCACACACTGTGGACCGTGTGGTCACGTTGTGTGACCAATTTTAAAGTTAAGTTAATAACTAAATGAATCGTGTCTTTCATATTTTGTTGAGATGCAAGCTCAACATTTTATATCCTAGCTTTGGAGAAAAAAATTTGTAATAATCATAGAACTCTTATGGTTTCGTTGGAGAGCCCTTAATTTTCTGTTTGTGGGTCTACGTGTGTGACATCTTGATGGCTATACTCTAACTTCTTTAGTTAATTATCTTTAAAACTCAATCAACACCATTATTTTTCATTGAATTAAAAGGAATGAAGCTTAAATAAGGGTTATAATGACAATAACAATAGTAAGGAGAACCAGCAAACATACAAGTCAGTCAAACAAATGATTTTTTATTCCTTGTATGTTCACCACTTTTTTTATTCAATTTTTCTGCCATTGTTAATTTATGCAATTGCAGCAATGAAAAAATTTGTAAAATTAAGATAAAAAAATCGCCATTTCATGAACTTCAACAATGCTTTATTATGAATTGTTGCAGCTTAAACAAAAAAAAGACAAACTTATTTTTTCCAAAAAGGGATTCACTTTTCCAAAGAATCGCCCATAGCATACATTCCCAAAAATAAATTTCAGGGGCAATCAGTATCGAGGAGCCCTTTGATGCTTGTGAAGAATTCTGATCGGAAAATCGGTCTTCGGATGACATCAACTACCCCCTCCCCCCCAAAAAAAAAAAAAAAAAAAAAAGGCTTACAGCCCGTATTGTCCGCGGTTATCTGTAACACCCGCAAGTCCATATGTCCGCAGGTCCAGATAATCTTCGCGGGTCCAAATAGTCACAGCGAGGTCCAAGATAGTCCTTGGGTCCATATATGTCTGCGGTTCCGTAGTCGACGTGAAGGGTCGGGGGCAGGCGGGTTGGGTGGTGATGTCTCATCCGAAGGTCGTATTCCGTCCAAAAAAAGTATTGAGTGTTATCCGAAAATAGCATATGAGGATTTCGTTACATCTGAAAAATGAAATTAAAGTTCGCTCAGTCCGAATGAAATAGTTCGTTTTTCTCCTATAAAATTGTTATAATTAAAAAATTAATAGTGAGATTAATTTGCTAATATAGCTCTCAGAGGGTGAGGATATTTTACATGTTCATTTGGTGGGTAAAAGCAGCATGTGCATTATATTTAAGCTAATTATAATTATTCCGCAATGTATCCTTCCGTCTTTACTTCATAAAGAAATTATCTTTCGATATACATTATCAATGGCAACTTCTTCCAGAAAGAATAAGTTTCGTCTTCATAGAGATCGGGACCGTTATCACTCAATAATAATTTATTCTGCGTCTAAATTGATATCCGTTTCCTGTATTCTATTTCATGAAAGTAACATTCAATATTAAAAACATTTATCAGCGAAATTTATTCTTTGACGAAGAGACTCGCCCGCCGATAACTTTTTCGACATTAACCTTCATGAAAAATAAAGACAGGCTGGATGTAACGCGAACGGAATCACATTATTTATCTCTGTTTTTTTTAAAGTCGCTGATTATAATGAGGATCTAAACATTAAATCAAGAATAAAAGTCTTTTAGTGAGAATTGTTGAACTTGAACAATACAATTTAATATGCTACTAATTGATTACTCCCCAACGAAATTCTATAGGTCTTGGCAATATGAGAGATAAACATTTGATATCAATCTTGCTTATAAAATGCACTTACTATGTAGTTCCCAGTATCTCTATCGATTCACCCCTTTAAAGAATTCTGGCGTATGTGATACCACACAGAAAATTCTGCGTATGTATATCACAGATCTTATTTATTTCTTTTGATGTATACGCAGCGCTGATCCCAGAGCCCCCGCCTCGCCCCACCTAGGCAAAAAACAAAAATCAATACAAAAAAAAAAGGATAAAAAAGGGCGTGGAAAAAAAAAGCGCTCAGTAAAATAATATATCGAGTTGCGATCCGATTGCCCCCAACCTTACCCCTATAGTGAGTACTATAATACCCTCTTTGATGGCCGAAGGCCCCCCCCCCCAATAAAAAAAAAAAAAAAAAAAAAAATTAACATTAATCCCCCGCTTTATCGCTCGACCAGCAAGACGTGAAAAAAATTAGTGAACCTTTTTGACTTTTCGCTCGATGTAACGCAAAAAATTTGGTGTACCAAAATCTGAAATTCCGATTTTGGGCCCCCCCCCCCTTATAATGAAATCCTGGATCCAGCCACGTGTATACGCCCCTGTATGGTAACGATAGATCAGTCCTCTCAGCTCAAAATCATTTACAAGAGTGCAAGGTGATTCTACCCTCCCTCTCCATGATCCACCACGCCTGCCCTTTCGATTTTTCCGGCTTCGCCACAGATTTTTCAGTTTCGAACTACGTAACTTATTTCACTGACCTTCAGAATAACAACCTTATTCTTTTTTCTGGAAATAACGAACCTTCAGAATAACGAGCCTTATTCTATTTCAGGAATAATACCTTACTTGAGGCATCAAGCCTTAAGGAATAACACGAACACGCGCCCCTCCCGGTGCCAACCGCGCGCTATCGGAGCCTGCTGGACTAGAACCCTGATGGACTATCCGGTGCCTCGCTGTACTTATCGTACCGCGGGACTATTGGACCCGCGGACTATACGACCCGCAGACTTATCGGGACCTGGACTATATCGCGGGATGACACCCCCCCGCCCATAAAAAAAGGTGGCTCAAAACTATCTCCACAGTAGGCATAACTCCTTCAAAACGGGGAGGGTGTGTATCAGCCCGCCCCTAGAAACCTATAAATAAGAAAAGTATACGGCCCCAATTCCGGATGGATGGATGGCTTGGCCGGCTATGTTATGTGAAAGGACTTGCCCCCTTCCATCATGACTGTGTAGACCCAGATTTATGAATTTGAATAACGAAATTTTGGACAACCAAAGACAGAATAATTAATGTTAACACCGTGACCCTCGCTGCATGAGAGCAATGTCGATTTAGGTTTGCTAACTAAAAGTCAGGGGTGTAGGCCTACATACATTTTCGACTTTTATTTTTTTGGTTAAATTTATTATTTTTAATATACGGTCGATTACCACTGCTTTACATAACATAAGCTTGTGATTTAGCATATTTGCTTAAATCATTTTTAGAATTGTGGAATTGTTCATAGTGAGTGAGCTTTTTATTATTTTTTAAAGGGGGGATGGGAACTTAATGTGAATTTGTGGTGGTTTTCCATTCGACAAATTGTAGGACTAAGCCATGGAATAGTGGTACATAAGTTACTGAACAACCATTTATTATTCTTTATAAAGCCGTGATAATATGTAATGATTTACTTCATATCATGAATTTATTTCTTCAGCCTTCAAGAATTGTAACTTTTTGCGGATCCCGATTTCTCTCTGATCGCAAACTCGTGATATGAGTTCCGAGCTTAGAGCTAGGGCGCCATCACTCGTTTCACCATAGGCAATGTAAATAAATCAAGTCTGACTTCAGATTAACAACTTTTACCATTAACTAAAGCCTGAGAATATGGATGTTTTTGACGAAGGATTAGGTGACGATATATTGCCAGAGGATTGGGCAAAAGTGGAGCGAGCACGGAGAACAGTAAGTATCGTAAAACTATAGATCTAACAGCAGGCTGTTTTGTAAGAACACTGTCTGGCCTCTGACAGCTCTGACCGTGGTCCCGCATATTGAATATTATGCAGCCCTAGACTAGAGTATAGTCTATGTCTATGTCTATGTCTATGACGATACTCAGCACGCAAGCGACTGGACTATCGGGTGGCTCACGCACATATCAGAATCGTAACATCTCTATGATATCTATTTTTTTTGGGAAAAATAAAGATTTTCACTTACCGTTTTCTTGATGGATGCTGACTTGGATATCCAAGGTCTTCATTAAAACATCTGTTTCGTCTGTTTTTAATCCTTTTACTAATGTTTTGGATGAATGTTCATACAATTTGAGGAGACAACACACACGTCCAGGTAAATAATCCATGCTACTTTCAAATGAACGTAGAGGGCGACAAAACAATATCTGCCCTAGCTAGTTAGCTAGGTCAAAGTACTACGTCCGAGAGCAGTTTTCCATTGCTTAGACCGCCACGAGACTTTCTATTATTATCATGCGCAAAATCTTAATGGGAAATTAGTTTTTGTTCAACGCTTAAGATATTTATTTCAAGCCATATATTATCTACTCTCTTATCAAATATGAAACAAAACTGGAATAAACATAAATGTAATTAGCAACATACCAACCACAGAGAAGCTAAACATAACAGAAACCAAATTAGATTCTCAAACAAAATCAAGTGCATAGTCTCTTTTGCTTCCTCCTCCTTATTAAACATGTGAACGGCTGAAAAAGACTAACAGTCCAAACAAGTTCGCTTTATCTTGGCTATGGACAAGAAGCTTGATTCAACTCTACCTATACCAAATTATCGATTCGGTAAAGGTTCGATAAGAAAGTAAAACCCAAGCGCTAGCACGTAGCTAGCTCTCACACTATCGAGCAATGTAACTCAAACTTGCTCTGTGACTATGCCGACTCTTGGTACTGGCCGAGTTGATTTGGGACGGCTCTTTTAACAATATAGCAACTGCCACACGCGGCGCATACAATTCATAGTGAGTGACGGCGCTCGCCTGTGCTGGGCATTTCTCCTGCCGAGTGGTGAGTTTTTCTCCTTTTTTCAGTGTTTTATCTTCTTTTTTTTTAAAGTAGAATTAAGAAGGCGATCCCAAATAATGAGATATTTACATTAATAGCATCCTTATGACCCTAATTTAACTCTGAGAGACGTTTCAACCCCCCAAAATAAGTTTAGAATAGTAAATTTAAACGATTTATCCCTAACCCTGGTATCCGTCATCACTCCGGCGATGCGTACTGAGACTAGTGTTCTAGTAGGGTGACGTCACGGCCGGGTATTACGGCGATCGAGAAAGTAAACAAAGCTGGCAGCGCAGTTGATTATGTGTATACACGACAATTATGAATGAATTTACTTTCGTGTCAGAACTTTAATTTTATCGTTATGATATTGTGTGAATGATTTTTAAAAAGAAATGATAATAAAGAAATATCACATAGTCAATGATATGTCTCTATAGTGTTACAAAATTCTCATTTGTAGCGTTTTAAGTCGATTTTCCTGCCTTGTCTTCGGGGGTTCGTGACACCGCGGATCAACGTCAAAAGTGAATGTGTATCATATCAGTGCATCAGTTGGTGTTCATGTGCGGGAAAAACTTGTGAAATCGAAAAGATTAGAAGGAGATATCTGCCGTACTTATTCTCCAATATATGTAACTGCCCTCAAAATGATGCAATAGATCTAAATATTAATTTCAAGATAAATAATATGACATTTGAGCGAGATATTCTCAGCATCGACCGGCCTTGCTCTCCAATTTCCCCATCATGATCGTCACTTGCATCTTCCCAGCTCGTCATCCTCGTCTGTGCTTTCGTCTCCTTCATCACCTCCTTCAGCTTCATCATCTTCCATAAAGTCTTCAAAGTCCATATAAAGGTCATTTTGATCTAAGTTTTCACTAACTCCAGCCATTCTTGGGTATTTATATTTTGTCAACAACAACGAGATCGAAAGAAAGTCACAGGTATTTCGCAATCACACTGCACTATACACAAGATGCATATGCATGCAGTGCTAGCGCTCACACACACGTACACACACATGTTCAAGGAAGCAGCGCGCGCGCGCGCTAGTGTTGTGTGTGTGTTTGGCCGACCGGGTCTACTGTACTTTACAACAGAAAACTCGATCGTACTCTTGTTGTAGAAAAAAGAAAAACAAGTGAAAATCTCGATTAATAACTCATTGTTGGCAATCTAATTTCACAATTTAAGACTTGAAAACCGTTAATTAACCTTTTTTCTATGTAGGGAAAGTAAATATTTGTACATATGATTCGTAATTTTTTTATATAGCTTCCTTCGAAAAACATTGGTAAAATCATCTCTCTCTATCTGCACATCATTGTATTTACATCCGGGCACTCGAATATACCCAAAACCCGGCCGTGACGTCACCCTCAGCGTGTACTTCTGTATACTAGTCTAATCGGGGCCTGGGAGCAGCCTATTTCATAGACTTTCGAACCAGAATATCGAGAAGTCAGGGGAGTTTTATGATATGCAATCTGTTTGAACATCTTATATAAACTATATAATGGGTGTAGAACCCAAATTTATGGAAATTCATGCCCTTCTTATCTCAACTTTAAGGGCCTAGGCCTAGCTTAATTTATTATGGACTATAGTCGCACTGCAGATTGATTTCTACTTTCTTTATTGACGCAGTTTCCATAAAAAGAGTGGAGAAAGTGGTTCATAAAAATTTCAACTGAATATAAAGGACTTGGTCAACGAGGTCGATACTACGTATCGACCTCGTAGCAATGTGTGATACTCAGCAGGATCCATAAGTAAGGATATAACGCTGAGGAATCAACTTAGGTGCATAGAATTAGCACTGTGTTTTTGTTACATTAAGTTAGTGGCCTTATCGTCGTTTCGGAAACCACTCGCTCAAATACTTGTACACAAGTGAATGGGGTGGAAAGAGGAAACCAAATGCATGTGACTGAATGAAGCGCTGCTGTACAAAGTGAATGGTGGTTTCCTCAATCACGATTATGCCAAGTTAGTTGCTTTTTTTTTTAATTTTTTTATTTAATTTTTTTATTTTATTTTTTTTTTGCTTTCATGTTCTATATTTTGGATGGAAGCGCCCCCTTGAAAGCCTCCAAGGAAGTGGCATCAAGGGTGATTTTTGGAAGCGCATTCCAAGCAGTCACTGTCCGGGGGAAATAAGAGTTCTGGTAGAGTTGTGTACGGCAAGGGATAGCCAACAACTTCTTGGGGACGGAGGTCCGGTTACTGTACTTGTGATGTTATGCTTACTGGCATCATGGTGTTGTGTATAGTGCGTTTGCCATTGCATCGCGGGGGGGGGGAGGGGGAGGGGCGGGGGGACTACCATTCATGCTGGATCTCTATACTATTAGGTATAGGCTTAGCAGCTTTTCTCCTCTTCTCCAGCGCCTCCTCCCATTTTAGATGTTCTATCATGGCAGCAGACGCTCGTTCCATACCGATAGTATCTCTGAAGGTGGAATCTTGCTGCTCGTCTTTTGTACTGCTTTTTCAATTTGCAAGATCATCCTTGTTCGTGTGAGGGTTCCAGATCGAGCTGCAGTACTCCAGATGAGGTCTAACAACGAGCGAAAGTAAGCTTTGCTGCGCGAATCTTTCTGCTGATGTTTATGAAGGTTCCTTCTGACAAGTCCACAGATCTGATAGCCCGAGCATGTTATGCTTATTAATGTGTCCATGCCAGTAGAAATGGAATGCAGAACGTCAGACCAAGATATCTGAGATCGGTCCACTTTTGCTAGGGCGACGTGTCCCCCAGCGTATATAATGTGTTGAATGACCTTCATTACCTTTACCTCACATACAGCTGCAAACCAACAAAGGCAGCTACTTAAAATGGCTGTCTGTCGCCCTCTGGTTGCATGAAGAAACTTCGGCCAAATCGTCGTTTCGGAAACGCACTCGCTCAAGATGCTTGTACAAAGTGAAAGGGTGGAAGAGGAACCAATGCTAGTGAGCTGAAGAAGCCCGCTGCTTGCCTTAGCCCGAGGCCAGCAACTTCCAAATATTGAAATTCGCGGCGTTGCACAGTACTGCGTTGCGCCGGCCGGCGCGCTCATGTCCACAAACCCCTTTCCAATTCAATTGTTTTCTGTGTATTTTAATATTTTTGAAAAAAATGAATGATGGAAGAAAGGTTCAACATACCTCCAACTATGCTGATCACATTTCCTTCCTGTTTGATGACTCATCTAATCTCTAAATCAGTCAAACGGGTGATGAAATAATCAATTCATGTCACGTTTTGCCTCTAGCTGCCCGTTATAATACAGTGAACTCTTATACAGGTGCATATGGCGACACTATACACGTTCCCAATAGGGTCTGCCTAGAGGGGGCCCTCCAGTTTTGAGACTAAAATCATTTCTCATTTCTTACTGAGACATCCTAAAAATATGCCGCGTAACTTCAGTTCAAGAACTTCTTATATTGATACAGTCTTAGATGGCTAATTTGGTTCTCAACTGATTAAGAAGTTATTGATTAAAACTTAATAACTTCTTTATTAAGTCATATTTTGTATAGGCCAAACTTTCTACAGGTTAACAGTGATTATGAAGAATATTTGAGTGGTTTGAGATTTTAAGCTTAAGCCATCTGCAAATGAGAACATAAATAAAGGAGTCTATTAATATAATAAAAAGAAATAAAGTACGAAGACGGAGCTACAATTATTAGCCAGGAGAAAATCGCCATTAACTTGATGCAACTTAAGGCTAAAATCGCTCGATAACGGTGATCTAAAACCGAAACCTTATTTTTTACCTGGAAAGAATGTCATGATTAATGGTTTCGAATATCTATGGACAGTAAAGACGAACGGATCAATGATAATTATTTATATTAGTTGAGCATAATCGGAAACACAGCTGACGATTGTCGTCAAAAATAACAGCATTTTCCTGGAACTATTATTTGCATATCTATCTTTTTAATATACATTAGAAGAAAACGGACTTATCATTTCGTCCGGCACTAAGAATATCACCAGGATAAGGTCACCAGATAAGAACTACCTTTCTCTTACGCAGTCTCATATTTACACTAAACAACTCATTCTGTCTACGCCCATGAGTAATCAACCATATCACAACTATCGGTCAACATCGTCACAAAACCCTCAGCTGCCCGTCCACGTACTCTGTCTTCTAACTCAGGACCTTTAACTCGGTTAGCTCTGATGTATCTGAGAGTGTACATGACGAGCTATCGACTAATGACCGCGGATATCAGCGACTAATGACAAAATTCGCAGCAGATGCTAATCTTAGTATGACGTAATTCCGCACATGTGAGGTTGTTTATCAAATATTGGAAAGAAATTGTCAAGAAAAGGACTTCAAAGCCAGACTAAATGACTAAAGACACTGAAAGTTAGACTCTAAAATTGACAGAGAAGAATTTTGTTTCGTATAAGAGAATGAATGATATGAAGAGAGAACATCTAGACAGAAACGAGTGAAGAAGATCAGTGAGATATCAAGAAGAGAGTCACGGAGTAGTCATAAATTGAGCGTTTCGTATGAATATTGCGAATCATGGGATCTGTGCCACTTGTTTTCGTGTCAAGAAATGCCCTAACTCGTCATCTTGCTGTTAGTGGTACTATAATGTATTTATGGCGGAAAGCTAAATAACTAGCAATGAAATCCATTTGTGAATAGCTATAATAATTATTATGAACAGGGTCACTATGAGCGGTCTCTTGCATTGTTATGTGGTGATGGCTTCCTATTTTAACATTTTCACTATCCCTCCCCCCCCCCAAAGCTATTAGTGGACCATAATTAAATAAAT
>CALNVZ010000641.1:36828135-36857100 GCA_940671915.1 Paracentrotus lividus | reverse complement strand
CCAGAGAGAAAGAGAGAGACGGGGGGATATGAGCCGTGATATTGCGTATGTGGATCTTGTGCACTTGTTCTCGTGTAAAAATGCCCAACTCGTTTCATCTTGTGCTGTTTTTATGTGGTGACTTAGAATGATAATTTGAAAAATAATTTGGTCATATAGGGTCCTGAGTTATGTGGGGGCTTCAATCCCCCCCCCCCCAATAGACATATTAAATAAATGTGAGAGATAATAAAAATATGCTTTTTAGACATGAATTACGTCCCGAGATCGGATATTTTGATTAGCTTACATGCCAATGCCAATAGAACAATAAACTTTAGAGGGGGTGGGGTAGCGCATATTGCATCTTTCACAGTATCAATAATTTACCAATTATGAACAAAGGATAGACCCTATATAAAAAAAAAAAAAAAAAAAAAAAAAATGATGAAATTATAATGGCGAGATACCTTCCCCACAGAAATACACTGCGGTGCAATCTTTGTTCTCGTGTTTGTCGAGACCATCATTCAATCATGATATGAAACTCGGCTTCAAGATCGCCCTCTCTTCTCTCGACAGTTTAGAGAGTTATATGCACTCACTTCTTAACAGGGGCCGCGGAGCCGGGGGGGGGGGGGCTAGGGGGCTGCAGCCCCGCCCCCATTTTTTCCGCCAACGTGTACCAAAATGCAAAAATGACCATACATTTGTATTTTTAGCCTGTTCAGCCCCCCCCCCCCCACTTTAGTTCAGCCCTCCACTTTCAAAATCGCTCCGCGGCCCCTGCTTAATAATAGGCCTATGTCTACACTCTGGTGGAAGCCTGAAATCTAGTTCATTTATCAATTTCTGACAAGCTCAGTCATTGTCATCGGTGAGATAACACGACGATTAATAGCATTATTTTGCAGTGGCAGATCCAGGCAGGGGCGCAGGGACGCTCACCCCTCTATAATTTGAAAACATCTCATCGATCAAATTGATACAATTTGGGCGGTACCCCCTACCGGGCCATGGGTCACCCTATCCTGAAATCCTAGATCTGCAATGGGTTTAGCTCGCTAGGTATATCTTTCCTATAGTATGACGTAGAAAATGTCCACCGATGATTCTGGCGTGGAGTTTGGAATTATACTTTGTACGTAATTTAGTTCATGTCGATTGAAAAAAAAAAAAAGATAAAATGATCTCTAAACACAAAAGGTTTGATCAGAAAATTAAAAAAGAAGAAATGTCTTTGATTGATTGGAAATGATAATCGCTGGTAGTTATAATTAGGCCTTTAGGTTTGATTGAATTAAGAAGAACGAAATTACGAAGTGGGAGAGACTTATCGCGGTTTTATGAAATAGGCATTAATATCAGTGTTCATTATTTTGTATTATTACAAATAAGATAAATGATGAAAAAAGAGAAGTTGAGCCATCAAATATGTTCTGAAATCTTTCTTAAGATTAGATCTATCTGCATTATACAGTCATCTCTCTCTCTCTCTCTGTACCCGGTAGGGTCTATAATTCATCGATATCACACACACACACACACTCACTCACTCTCTCTCTCTCTCTCTCTCTCTCTCTACTACCCCCCCCCCCCCTTCATCAAATATAATATATATATATTTCTCTCTAGCTCTCTCTATCTTTCCGACTGCCGAAACTTGCTCGCAATCAACCACACAACTCAATTTACACAACATTTTCCACAACATAAACCACAAATTAATTTGTTCCCTAATTTGCTGTCATCGATTAAATTAAGAAATATATATAATAAAAAGATGCACTCACCTAAAAAAAAAACAAAGTTTGGAGTATCCTGAACTAGGGTAAACCCCCACATAAAATCCATACAGGCCTGGGCTTCGAAATCAAGGTAAAATAATACACACAAAAAATCTCCATCTATGTAAGAGGTATAAGAATAATTATGAATTAAACAAAAAGCTTCAACATAAATCATAATGGAATAATCAAATGAGAAAGATAAAGCAGGCATTTTGGTGGATGGCGTGAATAAACGAAAAAGACTAAATGGGCTTGTTAATAAGATTATGACAAGATAGGGCCTGTATTAAACGCGCATTATTTTAAATAGTAACTTTCATTGTAAATTACAAGACGCGTGAAGGTATTTACTTTAGAATGTATTGTGTTTATTCATGAATGTTGCATTTCAGTCAAAGCAGTGTAATTCTTTCTTTTCATTAAGTCAGTTGGTTCGCTTAACTAAATTTAGCGACTTCCAAAAGTCATCCAGATATCATGGACAACCGTCCATTAGAAGAGGGTATAACATAACAGTTACGTATGCAACTCTTTACGTTTTAAAAAGTGAAGATCTTTACTAGTTAAGAAATAACTCAAAATGAGTGATGAACAATTGTCATTTCGTTCAACCTCTCCCATCACGACTTGCAAAATTGGTCCATGTTATTAGCATTGATAATATAAAACATTATGATAAGCATCTATAATCACCTTCATTTCAAATGGGGCAAAAATAGGGGTTTTATTCGAAAAATGTGATGACTTGTCACGTAGGAACTACGTTGACATGAATTATTCATGACTATGTATGATTATGTATTATCTTTTTGGCGCGAGTACGGTACAAGTTGAAACATGTTGTATTGAGGGGGGGGGGGGTGTTCATGAATCAACATTTGCGGCTGTTTCATTGGTTGAAAGTGAAAATGAGGTATGTATCGATATTCATAGGAGATATCGATACGCCATCTTCGTTCTTTTCTCAAGATAGACAAATCAGGCACCCACCATGTCAAAAGCAAGCCCTCTACTCAGGAAGCTCGTGGAGTCCAAGTGGAATTTCAGCCCACTGACCTAATCATAATACATGATAAAAACATTAAAAAGATTATCTCTGATTTAAGAGATTTTTTAGATTATAAATTCTTCATAATTCCTTTTGATGGATTATTTTTTTTTTTTTTTTATAATCATGAGGATACCAATTTATTACATTCATGCACCTAAATCAACAATTTACGGGAAGCCAATGTACATGGCATTTGAAATAAAGGTAAGCCCTAAGATTTATATTACTATTAGTTTGTTTTGTTCTTTGTTGTTGAATTATTTGGATTATTTTGGGGTGGGTTATAATTACCCAATAAATGAAGTGGTGTTGTTCTCCATCTAAAAAAAAAGACGAGACTGTAATTTCCATTTTTAGTTGCCTGACCATGATGGCCGAGTGTTAAGGTGTTAGATTAGATCTAATGAACATCTGTTCGCGTGGGTTCGAGTCCCGCTCATGGTAATTTTTTTCCCTCTCTCTCTCTTTCTTAATGATATAAGAAAAGAAACTAGAATAAAAATACTGTGGAAAGATTACTAAAAAAATAATAACATATCTTTTGTCTTATATTTTGAACAAACTTCTAACGGCCGGTCATTGAAAGGTAAAATGTGATTTTTATGACAATATGAAGTTAATGTCAGTCGGGTAGCTAAAGCAATTGGGGTAAAACCCAAACAAACATATGGATAATAATCTAATTCTGCTAGTTTAATCTTCACGGTCCTGAAAGATAGATTGATTGTTTAAATTCACATAAGTTAGGTAAAGAGAGCGAGAGAGAGAGAGAGGGATAGAGAGAGAGAGAGAGAGACGAGGGAAAGTGGAGAGAGAGAGAGATATAGAGAGAGAGGATGGGACTTGGGCTTTATTTTTCATCATCGAGGGGGAGAGAGACAATGGGATTGGGGCTTTATTTTTCATCATCGAGCAGCATTGACGCAGATAAGTTGTTGATGCCTGATCTTGTCCCCAAGATGAACATTCGAGCTGCAGAGGAAGATAAAACGAGAGAAGTGAAATTATTTGATAATGCAACGTCATATAAGCCACAAAAAAATAAAATGCAACAGGGGATATATAAAAATATCGAGCTGACAGAACGGGTGATCGAGTAACGCTGCCTGCCCTCTGCGCGCCTGCCTAGCCGGCGGCGATGCGAGGGCAAGCTGCGCTACTCACGTCCATACAGCGAGCGGGTTTTAGGTTTAGTTTTCTAGACTACACGACACTTGTATTGAACATTACGCAAGGGGGGACGTGGAGCTGGTAACGTTCGCAAAGGTCAAGTTCTATCGATCTCACGGTGTACTTTTTAAGCCACACCCCCATCCTTTCTAATTGCCAACGTAACCTTACAATGCAGCCCCGGGGAATGGACAACCTTGAATTAGCTGTACAGGTGAGGACTCATTTAATCGGATTTTGGGACTTCTATCATTCTTTTTATCCCAAATTTGGGTGAGTACAATTTGGAAGTGTTAAGCTATGCAGTGCACATTTTATTGTAATTTTAATATTTAAAAAAAAAAATCCAATGGAAGCCCTACTGCTGTACAAAGTGAATGGTGGTTTTCTCAATCACGATTATGCCGAAACTTCTCAATAATAATTAGTGAAATCAGCTTTAAACCTACCTCAAAATAAATTAAGATAATTAATCTATAGTATCATTGGGCTATATCCGCCAATTTGTCTCCTCTCAACAGAATGAGAGATCCATGCGACACAACCCAACGAAATTTAAACAGATACGTCACAATGCCAGAGCTTTCCAGGACTCCTTCTTTGTTACAACCGTAGTCGACTGGAACAAACTACCTGCTGACACAGTAAACTCTCAATCCTTGGACTCTTTCAAAAACAAATTAAACCTTAATTAATGCTACGAGCCACTCCACACGTAGCGTTGCTGTTCACAAGTTAGCGTGATGTGTCAGGAACTGACATTTTGCTGACCCAACGATACAGATACAGATACAGATAGACAGCGCTGGCGCCGAAGGGATCCGTTCATTTACGTTATATATTGATGGGTGACCTTGTTGATGGGTCGACCAGGAAGTAGGAAAAATCGCTGTGCTTTTGAACAGCAGCGCATACGGAGCGCTAAAGCCGCCTGCTCTAGCCGCCTAGCTAGCTTGCTAGCAGACGGCGCTCGCGACCGGGGGTTTATATCGCCATGTACCGTACCTGCGATATGAACACAAGTTACGTGTTTGGAACTGATTTTTGCCTTCAAATATCAATCACTCACTGTTATGACAACATAAATATGTGGAAGAACCTATCTGCTCTTGTATTCTTGGTAGTTACATAAATTCAATGTGAGTATCATTTAAAAAAAAATATATTACTTGCGAGAGATTCGGGGTATACCAGCCCCACAACTAATCATCAGTCAGTTCCTGTCGCACGTAGAAAAGTCTACAAGTCCGTTTTTACAGAGCTAGAGAACAATGCATTCTGATTGGCTAATCACGCAAAGGTGCTCACGCACTCATGTTTATTTAACACACATTATGTGCATTGAACGAAGACGGAAACAATAACTGGGGGCGTAGCTTATCACAAACACTCAGGCCTTGGCGTCACGTGCTCGGAGCTCTCGGAGAAATGTTTACAAATTTCCCGAACGCCCGAACTCGGTGCGTGGGCGTTCGATGCTCGTGGTAACACTGGGTATCCGTCAACAAGTGATTTAGGAAAGAATTTCCAGGGAGCTAGCTCGGATCGGGCGGTGATGAATGCATGCAGGAAGTAACCGAATACCCGCGAAAGCGATTCAGCTCTTCGTGCTCCAGCTGTCAATCATTACCAAAATGGAGACCATTTTGCAAGAGAAACTGCTAGACTCGACTTCACAAAAGGCCAAGCGGAGACCCACTCTTTCAATACTTTTAGAATAAAGAAGAGAAATATCGAAATAGGAACTGCAGCGAATCCATTGTCGGAGCACGCTTAAAAGTTGAAAACGTATGAAGAAATGGGAACTTACCAAAAAAATAAATGACGTATCTAAATTTTACCGTGACTATTGTTCATTGGAAGGCACAATGGTAGTGTATTTCATATGCTAATTCGTGATCATTCGAGCGTCATGCATAAACTATTAAATTATGGAGTAAACATTTCTACGTGTGTCGCTTTGCGACGGGGACTGGTCAGTCTACCTTTACCTTTACCTTTACCCAAGGTTCTGGAAGAGTGCTGTAGTCTAAGCAGTCAGGCTTCCAGTTCAAGCTTGTGGTTTCATCCTTCTATTTACGTTTTTGTCATGCTGTCATCCATCATTTAGTGTTGGTTTTGCTTCTTCTTCAAGCTTGGTGTTCTTGCTATATACATGTACATGCCATGGTTCACTCGTATGGGGACGAGAATCGTCTTTCCGTCCATATCCGATCCAGCCTCGTCTTAAAGGTTGCGACTGAAGGGGCAGTGACTACTTCCTCAGGAAGGGCATTCCAGTCATTTATGACTCTTTGGCTGAAAGTATCTTGCCTTATCCTTGTAGAGCATCTGTTTTTTTGTGAGCTTCAGGCTGTGACCCCTTTGCTGCCAGCAGAGAACTCGAAGAAGGTGTCACTTGCAATACGATCAAGACCATGGGCAATTTTGAATACTTGTATCATATCGCCTCGTCGTCTGCGGTATTCAAGGGATGGCATGTTCAGTGACCGAAGTCTCTTTGTGTACGGCTTGTTGCGGATAGTGCCGTGCCGATCCGATGATCGAGTCCCCGATCCGATCGATTTTCCCCCTTTTCTTAAATCTCGTTCGATATTCGATCTTAATCCAAGTAAAAAAAATCGAATGTATATGATCGAATGTTTATATTTATCGCGCCAGAGCAGTGCCACACAACCCGCTCGTAGCCTGCTGCATGCCGCGCCCCGTCGACATTCTAGTCAAACTTTTTTGTTTTTGTTTTATTCTTTTCAGTCACTTTGACCAATATACATGCTGTCAGGTTAGCCACAAATCGTAATATCCACACAACAACAATCAACCCCACACGCCTTTGAAGTTTGGAGTTCGTGAAAGTAGGTCACATCCAGGCACGCTGAAGACGCACATGAACATGTAAACATAAAATCAACACAAACACGCACCGACCACGTGCGTTTGTCTTAGTGTGTACATTATCTCTTGCACCGACATACAAAGCTACATGTACTGCGCACTCAATACGAGTGCGGAGGTATAACGTTATCATGCATGTCAATTCCATCGTTGTGTTTAATTCTCTTGCAAATTTGTATTCGCGCTGAGTCAGCAAAGTGTGCCTTGGAATTCTGAGCGCATATTTCACGATTTTGACTACAGAATTTTAATTTTTAGATGGAATAAAGCATGAGTTTAAGTGCTGGTAAGAAATTTCATTTTTCGTGGCTAATACTAGAAAAACTTAGGAAGCCAGCCGGGCTTTTTCAATTACTTTTGATCGATCGAGGTAAAATTATTTATGTGAAACTATTTTCAAATGTTTTGTGTTTTCGTCAGAGTTTTGTTTACATCTCACCATTGCACTGTCGTTTGCCTCAATTCAAAGGACTGCATGCGTGCAGCGCACGCAGGCTAGGGCCCTAGGCATATTTGCCATTGCTTTTGGCGAGTGCGAACTTTTCGCGCATAATGAGCTCTTTGTTTTTTTTTCCTTTTATAAATGTATTATTCTTTCCGATCGATATCCGATTCCGATCCGATCACACTGCCAAATTTCCGATCCGATCATGATTCGATTTTTAATTTTTTTGCACAGCACTAGTTGCGGATTTCATACACCATTTTCGTCGCCCTCTTCTGGACCCTCTCTATGGCTTTGGAGTCCATCCTGTATCGAGGGTACCATATTGAGTCTCCATAGTCGATCAGCGGTCTAACAAGGCCTTTGTACAGCTTCGGGATGGTGCTCTTATCTTTGCACTCAAAGGTACGACGGATGCAAGATAATACTCCATTTGCTTTCTTAACTGCATATGCTACATGGCTGTGGAATTTTAGCTCATCATCAATATAGATTCCATGGTCTTTCTCTTCTGATGTGGATCTCAGGATGTCCTCTCCGAGGGTATAGCTACATTTGTTGTTTCTTGGGCCTATATGTAGTACAGTGCACTTTTGAGTGTTGAAGTGCAGTTGCCAGGTGTTACTCCATTCCATTAGTGCATCAAGGTCAGTTTGCATTGATACCTGGTCTTCGTTTGCAGAGACTTTGCCATACAGTTTAGTATCATCGGCGTACATCTTGGTTTTCGTTTGAATGACGTCAGGTAGGTCGTTGATATACAGGACAAACAGAGTCGGCCCGAGCACACTGCCCTGCGGCACTCCGCTCCTGACCCTTGTCCAGTCGGACAAATCAGAGTGAACTCTTACTCTTTGGTATCTTCCTTTGAGGAAATCCATTATCCATGTCTTTGTTGGACCTGATATGCCATAAGCTTCCAGTTTGGAAAGTAGACGCTGATGTGGAACGCTATCGAAAGCTTTCTTGAAGTCCAGGTAAACCACATCGATAGGGAACCCTTCGTCAATCATCTCAGACCAGGCTTCCATAACTGTGAGTAGCTGGGTGACACAAGAGCGTCCTGGGACAAAGCCGTGTTGTTCATCACAGGTTAGATCATTTTCTATCAGGTGGGCAACTATCTTATCTCTGATTATCGACTCTAGGATCTTGCATGGTACTGATGTGAGGCTGATTGGACGATAGTTTCTTACATCCATTTTACTTCCCTTCTTGTGGATGGGAACTACATGGCTGTCTTTCCATGCACTTGGCAGTATGCCTTCCTTTAGTGTAGCATTGTAGATCATGGAGAGAGGTTCTGACACTGAAGCGGCTGTCTCTTTCAGCACACAGGGATGTATACCATCAGGTCCGGCACTCTTGTACTTTGAAAGATTCTTCAGTTTTTTGTAGACATCATCGTCAGAGATTGTGATAGTTGTTAGTTCCTCCTTTGTCTGCCTTCGACGGAGTTCTGGAATAGAGCTAGTATCCTCTTCTGTGAATGTAGTAGCAAAGAAGGCGTTTAAGGCATCTGCTTTTCCCTTATCAGAAGATACGGAGTCACCTTCAGGGGTTCTGATCTCACCAAGTCTGCAAACAGCTTTCAGTTTGCTGTTTGCATACCTCCAAAATGCTTTGGGATTTTCTTTCACATTCATAGCCAAGTTCTTCTCATAATCCCTACACAGCTGCTTGGTGAGAGTTCTCATCTGTTTGGCCAGCCTTTTAGCTCTCAAGACAGCCACTGGATGTTTAGTTCTAAATCTAATTGCTACTTTCCATGCTCGATGTTTTTGGCATTGCTTCTTTAGGGCCTGTCTTGCCATCCATCGCTTTTTCTTTATGTGACGTTTTGGTATTGATTTTGATATGAATCTTTCCATCTCAGCAGTGAGGGCGACTTCAAAGATTTCCCAAGCATCTTCTACACTTTTATTTTCCAGTTCAGATTTCCAGTCAATTTCGTCTAGCTCTTTACATATTTCATCATATTGCCCTCTGTGAAACTGGAAGTGGGGAGCAGCAACTTGATTGTCTGGTGCATATACCGTGAGATCCACAAGCATTCCAATATGGTCGCTTTTTCCTATCCCTGGTAGATAGTCGATATAACTAATAATGCCTATCTCGTTTGTGAATACCAAGTCTAATGTACTGGGGCGTTGACCTTCTCTGTATCTGGTATGTTCATTAACATGCTGGTGCAGAAAACAGTCGTCAACTGTATCTATGAATTCCTGTTCAATTGGCGTCTTTCCTCTTCCGAACTCCCAGTCAATGTCAGGGTAGTTGAAATCCCCTGCAATTACAATGTGAGAGGGATTGGTGGATGCAACCTTTATCAACGCACTTTTCAGCTCTTCATAGTTGTTTAGTGACGGACTTCTGTAGATACTTCCAAGTAGTAGCTTGTCTGAGCCCTTTAGAGTTATTGATATCCAAACCGATTCCTGAAAAGTGAGCTCAAAGTTACTTTCGCTGACGAGATGACAGAGGTCACTTGCGATGTATATTGCCACACCTCTACTACCCTCCTCTAGATTGCAGTACTGATCGTATCCTTCGAGTATAAAATCTGTCTTTGTAAGAGGATTCCGGTGGTTCTTTGGAAACACTTCCGTCAGCAGGACAACATCAGTATTGTGAGAAAGTAGAAAGAGATGGAGTTCATTTCTTTTGTTCAGGAGTGAATCACAGTTTGTGTAGAAGACTTTCAGCTTCCTTTCTCTGACATGTCTCCTGTTTTGTTGCCCACTCCTTTCTTGATTTTCTCCCATTTCAGTATCTTCAGAATTAGAATCACTGCTGTCAGAGTAATCATCACAACTGCTTTCGATGCTTGATAGTGTTACTTCCTCTTCACTGTCAATTTCTGTAAGAAGAATACTGCTTTCTGACAACTGACTTGAGAGGGCAGGGTCAGTGTCGCTGGTGCTGCTACTATCAGACAGGCCATCATTTCTTCTCCAAGCATGACCATCTTCTCTCACAGTGTTGTCGTTTTCAGAACTTGTACTGCTGGAGATATTTTGCAGTCTCTGTCTACTGGTGCTGCTTCTACCAGAGAGGACATCATCATGACATCATTCATGTCATGTGTTGTAATTTTTAGACAATATTTAAAACATTTCATTCTAAATCGAAGTCCTCCTATATTTCTATGTAGTTATATTTATTAGAGAATTATGTATTGTAGTTTGATTTTGTTGTTATTTGAACAAGTGAGGACTAGATCTATCTAGCCTAACATTAGAGTCTGACCAGTTCCCGTCGCGAAGCACATACAGCTGCAAACCAACATCAGTCAATACTGAAAAATGGCTGTCTGTCGCCCTCTTGGTTGCTGAGGAAACTTCTCAATAATAATAAGCGAAACCAGCTTTAAACCTACCTCAAAATAAATTAAGATAATCTGTAGTCTCACTGCAATATAATTCTTCCATTAGATGTTTTAAATTTTGTTTAGGCCTAGTAGAATTTTTAGACCCTTTTTTGGATATGCCACCTTGACTTGGCTGGAGCTGCTCAAGACACTTTTCTGCATTGACTTTCCATTGGATTGAAAACTGCTGCAGTAATGTACTTCCCAGTGCAAGGTCAATTATGAATTGACCATGCATAAGTGTAAGTGGTCGCGAAGTGACGTGACAGGAACTGACCGCCGAACATACATTGTACGTGATGATTGTATAGACCAAAATGAGGCATTAATTTTAATAAATATACAGATCGATACTCACGTAAAATTGATAGAGCAGCAAGAATACCTGGTCCTAAAACTTCTTTTTATTGTCGTGGTGGAAGGAAATACAAACAGTGGTCCCAAATTTAGGCTTAAAATTGGATATTTTGTGTTCCTTTCGTCTTTCGCAAATGGTTTTCTTTGGTGATTACACGAAAATCTCCAATGCGGGCTGCATTTCAAAATATCGCGGTGTGACCCCGCGCGCGTACGGCGATATTATGTGGCGCAAGAAAAGTAAAGCTAGGCAGGGGTCATTCCTTACTGCGGCAGCCCGTACACGAAGTGTACGGGCCACGTAGAAATTTTTACTCCATAATTTATGCACGACGCTCGAATGATCATGTTAGCATATGAAATACACTACCATTGTGCCTTCCAATGAACAATAGTCACGATAAAATTTATATTCGTCATTGATTTTTTTGGGTAAGTCCTCATTTCTTTATACGTTTTCAACTGTCGGGCGAAGTCCGACAGTGGATTCGTTGAAGTTCCTTTTTATATTTCTCTTCTTCATTCTAAAAAGTATTGAAAGAGTGGCTTTGCCATACACGTTTTGTAAAGTCGAGTCTTGCAGTTTTTCTTGCAAAATGGGTCCACTTTGGTTATGATTGACAGCGCGCACGACAAAAGCGGTCTTTATCGGGAACAGCTGAATCGTGTTGTTCACTTACGGTCAACGCACTTCAGTCATTGCAACCAAGAGGCAGAGCTCCACGCAATAGCTAATCAGAGCGCCCAACAATTAAAATGCATTGTCCTCAGGCTCTGTACGAACGAAGTTGTAGGCATTTCGATGTGCGGGCTGCGAGTTATTAGCATCAAAACATGAGGTGCCTTCCCTTTTCCAGACAAAAATGTCAAAATTATGGAATTGAAGATGGACAAACCTATATTTATTAGTTTATGTACTTACAATACTAGCCGTATGTCTATCTTCTCATTTTTTATGATGATCATAAAGCAAAAAAAATGGCATCAGAATTGCTGTTACAGTGTAGTTAAATGAGTCACATTCGCGGTGATTAGTTTGCAACACGCATGCGCGACATCGGCAGCAGCTATATACTCTACACGCTAGTATTTTGACAGAGATCGGGGGAGACTCTGAAATGGACTGGAAAATACAAGATTTCTTGAAGTGCACACAATATTTTAGGAATATCTGATTTGCATCTAGTCTGTTTTAGGTAAGTGACATTATATGAATTATATTTTTGCTATTTTTTACCGATTCTTAATGGTATTTTTAACCATTCCAAATCGCACTTGAATTTTGAAAGGTTTTTTTCAGGGGTAAGGGTCATTGATTCCATGCCAATTCACCCAATGAAAGTGCAATTTTGCACCCTTCTGTTTGGGGGTCAAAATCAAGGTTAAAGGAAAGGTCAAAGGTCATAGCACTTTAAATTGCTCCAATAATATTTTTGATACCATTTTTGAATTCTCTTTGAATTTCCTTTTGAATGGTACCAGTTTTACAAAAATTTGTCAACCAGTTCAGGCGCATTGTGCCGTTGAAATGGAAGGTCACACCCATTTTTGCCACAAACAAATC
Source organism: Paracentrotus lividus (assembly GCA_940671915.1). NCBI lineage: Eukaryota > Metazoa > Echinodermata > Echinoidea > Camarodonta > Echinidae > Paracentrotus > Paracentrotus lividus. The sequence goes on along the minus strand of CALNVZ010000641.1, from coordinate 36,844,479 downwards.
AAAAAGGGCGGGCCATAGCACGGAAACCGACGGACCATTTAGGCTCATTTTTTTTTGTTTCATGGGAAGGTAATGTTAAATTTTATGTGTACTAAATTTGAGCAAATTCTGAGGTAGGGTGTAACCCATTGGGTGAATCCAGATGGAATGACCCGCAGCGCACTTTGGGTTGCCCTAGCGTGCGCGGGGTCACAGCGTGATATTTTGAAATGCAGCCCGGAATGGAGATTTCCGTGTAATCATCAAGACGTCTCGGGAATGTCAGCCAATATTCATCATTTTAGTAAGTCACCACACGTAGTTACTGAAAACAATTAAAGATCATTAAAGATGCTCTGATAAAAATTAGGTATCTTTGATGGCCTAAAATCTACTTTTTTCTAGCTTTGATTTTGACCCCGGCTTATTTCCATTCCTTCTACAGCCCCGTCGCCTTCGGCAACTGGGCTGTCTATAGTTAGATCTACCTAGATCTATCAATTCTACTTCGCCTTGGTTCGGAATGATTAATCCCCCCCCCCCCCACGTCCACGATTCAAATTTTTACTCGACAAATATGCACGACGCTCGAATGATCATGTTAGCATATGAAATACACTAGCCTTCCAATAAACAATAGTCACGATAAAATTTAGACTCGTCATTTATTTTTGGTAAGTCCTCATTTTTTCATACGTTTTTCAACTGCCGGCGGAGCCCGACATTGGATTCATTAAAGTTCCTATTTATATTTCTCTTCTTATTTCTAAAAAGGTATTGAAAGAGTGGCTTTCTGCCGCAGTTTTGTGAAGTCGAGTCTTGCAGTTTTCTTGCGAAATGGGTCCACTTTGGTTATGATTGACACCCGCACGATAAAAGCGGTCTTTCGGGAACAGCTAAATCGCGTTGTTCAGTTACGGTCAACGCACTTCAGTCATGCGAAACGAGGAGGCGGAGCTTCACGCAAAAGCTAATCAGAGCGCCCAACAATCAAAGCATTGTCCTCTAGATCTGTACCAACGAATTTGTAGATATTTCGATGTGTCCTCTTCGACTTGATCTCCATGTGCTGTATTCTCCTTTTTGTTCAATTCCTCTTAATGTATAAAGTTAGTATAATAATAAGTGAATTACTATTTTCTGTCATGAAATCTAAGACTAATCATTGTTTTTTATTCAGTATGTCCACTTTCTCACTTTCTCTCGTGGTATATAACAATTAACCAGCAATTACATTTCACAGAATTTAGAGGAGAGACAGAGACAGAGGGGACAGAGTAGTGGGAGAGAGAAAGAGATATAAAGGAACGGAGCAGATATGGGAAATTTAAGCAGTAAGGAGCATATGTGACTGGGAAAGTTCAACAGAAATAAATGATTGAGAACAATTGAAAAATAAAAAGAAGAAGAAGAGAAAATAAATAAAATAAAAGTTAGGATTGAGGGAGCTGCATAAAACTGAATGAACGAAGAAGAAGAAGAACAAATTAAGGGAAGTAGATTAATGAAATGCCCAGAATAACATCTTCAATAATGTAGGCAAAGTGAAGAATGCTGGATCTGGATGTGTGCTCCGATCCAGACCATTTGTGTAAATTGCACTGGAACAAAATTGATTAGAGATTGTTATTTTGACTGCACATATATCACGTAAGGTGAAGCTGGTACATCAGACCCTTATAAGCAGGACCTTCCTAAAATCTCTTTTTTTTTTTTTTTTTGCGATGTCTCATATCATTGTGCCATGATAGTTTATATAAGTGTGAATAAAATAACTTGAAAGAAAATGGGGTTTGGATACAAAAAAGTTGATTATCTAAATGGACTTACATGTATGGATATAATGAGTGAGTATAAAAAATTGTAATCCATTTTTCGAGGGCCCATATTCCAAGCTCATTTGTTTTTGCTGTTCATATGTAACATATGAATAAAGACGACATCTCCACCTTTCCAATGATACCTTTCTTGAATCATAAATGTAAAGCATAATTGAGTAAATTGCAAATGAAGATGACAGGTACAAAACTCATTTTTTTCCAAGATTTTGGAAAATGAAAGGAGACTGAGTGAATGCTGTCCCAAAGCATTAAATAGGATTGTGTGTGATGATGATGTGTGACTCCTTTGAAAGCATCCACTCAGTCTTTCATGCTTTAAAAAAAACTTGGAAAAAATGGATTTCGTACTTGTCACCTTCATTTGCAATTGTTACGACCATGCTTTACATTTATGATTCAAGAAAGGTATGGTTGTAAAGGTGAGGAGTTCTTCTTCAATTACTTCAATATAAATACTAATAATTAAAAAAAATTACCTGGAAATACGGTCCCTCCAAAAAACGGAATATCTTTTTTCCGATATACACTGTAGTAATCTAAATATTGACTCTTTTATTGTTTGTTATTGATTTCAGAATGGGTTCAAAGAGGGTTTAGCAGCAGGACAGGACTCTTGTCTTCAGCAAGGTTTCAATACAGGTTTCTCAAAGGGTACAACCGCTAGGTTCAGCTTCGGATTCATCAAAGGAATTATCAAGTAAGAAAATTATCTTGTAGTGTTGTTTGATTTTATTTGATCTTTCTTAAAAAAAGGGATGTACACGTAGGTTTATGTAAGGAAACTTATGGCTAGTCGGTGTGCCGGGAAGGACCTGTTATCCTGCAAAAACTGTACAATTATTGTCATTTAATTTGTCATTTAAGTTTGATATATTAGTTGTTGATAAAAATTGTTGATTATGCTGAAATTTACAAATTTAGAATTACTGTGTATTATTATTATTATTATTAATTGAAATTCCTTATCTGTATACATGAATATTATATCATATTTGTGTGATTTGACCCTGATGTTTTGGACAGTTATCTTTTTTTTTTGTGCAGATGTAATGACAATGGCTCTGAAACACAAAGTTTTGCTATTAATCACAAATTTGAAAGAACAATTTTGATTGATTAATGGTCAGTATTTTATTCTTAAGGTGCATTCAACAAAGTGCTTGATTGGTCATTGCTGGATTTAGATTAATCGTAAAGCTTGGTAGAAATGTCATAGTCTAGTGGTCGCATCACTTGACTGAGATTCCAAGGACCGTGGGTTCAATCTCTGGTATGGCACTTACGTCCTTGAGCATGGGCGTTTTGTCTACATGCTTCTTCCCACCCAGGTGCCAAATGGGTACCCGGTAGGAATTTAACGAGTCACCGTAGAGGCTGCCATGATTCGAAATGATCCCTTTGGAATTGGGCAGGTATCAGAAAGACTTACAAGCATCCAATGACTGGGGTAATAATAATTGTAAAGCATTTAGAGATATATTTGTTTTATATTAGGCGCTATATAAATCTCAATTATTGTTAACTATTATTTTTCTTTCTTTGACAGTGCATTGATGACTAGTCTTCATCTCAGACACAAAGATGCTGAAGATGCAGTTGCTATGGAAGCAATCAAAGATCTGGAGGACATCATGTCTGATGTAGAATCTCTTCTCCTTGAGATGAGAGGTGCAAAGAAAAGATGCAGCAGTACCGGAGAAACAAGCAGTTTGTCAAAAGGTGATTACTTATTGTGATATTGTTGACGTTGGTAACAGATTGTGTTGGCTCAGTGGATAGAGCATCTACCTCATAATCGGGAGGTCGTGGGTTCGATCCCCGTTTGCGTCATACCAAAAGACATTAAAAATTGGAAGTTGCTTGCTTACCCTGTTTGGCGTTTCGTAAGAAAGGGGTAGAGCAACATCCATCTGGCACAGCTCCTTTGCTGCGGGGCCCAAGAACAATTGAGCAAAATGAATTTCTTTTTTGCCTTTGTTTCAGACTTTAAGATTTGGACCTTTTTTTTTTTTTTTTTTTTTTAATTTGAATGTTTAGAGAACAGAATTTCTATTTGTATGCAATATCCAGTAAAACCTAATCTGCTATTGGCCAATTGAAATCTTTGAAAATTCTATCAATGTGTTTTATAATGACAATACTTATGATGGTGATACATGTAGGTACCATCAACCTTGCCTAATAAAGTCTAAGGCATTTTCAAGTCATCTTTTTTTTTTTAATAATAAGTCACATGAAGAAGAACTTGCTAGTTTTTAGCAATTATTTGAAGAGTAATTTGTCATAAATTAAAGGCATTTTGACTTTTTAACAGGGCTCTCTCAATATAGAATTTTTTGAGAAGCAAGATTAAAATGGGGAAAAAAAAAGAGAGAGATAAATTGAAAGGAAAAGAAAAATCAGGATATCATTAGATAATGCTTGACTGTATTATCATTGGATGGTTTCTTGTTTAATTACCCCAGATTCTCTTACAAAGAAATGTGAAGGTAACAACAATGAGAAGTCAACTTGCGGTGTAGACTCTGAAGCCAGCCTAAACAACCCATCAACTAGTAGTTCAGGATGTAAATGTGATCAAAGTATAGACAGTGAGACTAGCAAGGAGTCTACTGCTCTGGGAAGCACTGAGGAAGAGTCTTTGTTTAACTTGCAACATCCTGAACTAAAGAGGATCGTAGACAGACTGAAACCTCATCTTGCACAAAACCTCTGTGAGGATATCTTACATGTGTCTCATCAATTTCTCATCTATGAATGAAGATTCCAGCTCAGTCTAAACCTGACTTGCTTAAAGTAATGGTGGTATCTCAATTCGCGGAGACTGGTTTGAGTCGGATTTGGGACCACTTTGAGACAGTTTCAAGACGGTTTTGAAAACTTAGTAGAGAGACTGAAACCTAATCTTGCACAAAACCACTGTGAGGATATCTTACATGTGTCTCATCAATTTCTTATCTATGAATGAACATTCCATCTCAGTCTAAACCTGACTTGCTTAAAGAGCTCGGGTAGTTGGCTTTCATGGGGAGTGTATCGTGACTTGCTGACCCCAGAATTTGTGAAAGCACATGAAATACCTATCTTGAAGCTAAATTTCTAGACCACAGCAAAACAACCTGTCCACCATAGACATGCTTCGGGCATCATCGGGCAGGGAAAGTGCGATTTAATGACTTTACCAGATGGAGCAATGGATGGAATATACAACGCATTACATAAGGTCTGGCAGTGGTGATAAAACTCAGGTGATGGACAACACATGTTACTAAGTAAGCATCCATGGTATCTAATTACCCATTACCCAATATTCCCTGAATTTAAAGTAAGACATTCATACAGAATTTCATGCAACAAGGATCATTATGGGCTACTACTATTGATTGATTGTAAGTTACAAAGCCCTCAACAGAGATATTTCCTGCACACTGAAACATAGAGATTAAATAATTGATTTAGCAAATCTGAAACAATCATTCTGATTGGTTCATTGTGAGACTTTGATGCTGGGAGTCCATACAACAAGAAATCTAATTGGTTACTATCAATTTGATGCTGGGAGTCCATACAACAAGAAATCTAATTGGTTACTATCAATTTGATGCTGGGAGTCCATACAACAAGAAATCTAATTGGTTACTATCAATTTGCAATTGATTGTACATGTAATTCTAAATGTTACAGAGCCCTGAATGAACATTCCAGTTTGGTTTAATCGATTGCAGCAGAAGACAGGATATAGACTTGGTTAAGAATCTATCTACCATGATGATGATGATGATGATGGTTTTTCATGGCACTTGCTCTAAACAATGTCTCTCAAAATTCAAACCTGTATAGTCAGTGCTTTAGTAAATGTAAAACGTCTTTCCGTTATTCTTCTAGGTGTTTGTTATGATGCATTAGGGAACAGGTAGGTTTTCAGAGTGGATACGAAAGTTGAAGAAAGTTATTCAACAACTCACCATCTGTCGGCATGGCGCTTACATGTATGTCTTTGCGCAAGGCCTTTTTATCCAAATGCCTCTCCTGACCCAGGTGGGAAAGGGTATATCTCCTTGGATGGCTTCTGTCATTGCAGTTAATTCTTAAGCATAAATTGTGAAGCTAGGCTGGAATGCTCTCTTTGGAATATAGAGTGCACTTTAAATCTTATTGGTATCCAATGCCTAGGGTGGGTCGCACAGAAATGTTAGTGCTAACAGAGTACTAACAGTATGCACTGTTACAACCGGTAATGTCGCATATAACGCATTATTTAGATCAACCTTTGACATCACCATTCAAAAGATATGACTGGGCCTACAGTTAGCACTAACAACGTTTCTGTATAGCCGGTTTGGGTTAATAATATATTGTAAAGCACTTTAAGCAGTTAGCTGAGGTAAAAGGCTGGTAGAAAATTTTCAAGTTATTAATTCTGAAGACATTTACTAGATATCTGTCCAGACAGAAATCATCCAGTTAAGTTTATCGAAAGTTGTCAGGGTTGTAGGACCATGTTTCATAAAACAATGATGCAAACTAAGTCTGGATGAAACAACTTTGGTATTATATAAATGATGACTGGTGACTGGCTGGAACGTTTCCCAGTGATTGGGAGTGTAAATATTATGTGTGGGCAATCCTGAATCTGATGATGAGGGTTATAATGTATATCTGTAAAGCACTTACAGATCTCCTGAAAACAGTTAGAACATGCTCACCGAAACATCAAGAGTGAGTAGGTTCTTTTCAGGACGACTCATAACCTCAAGAAAGGATACCTTCCATGGCTAATTGTTTTACCACCAGTGAAACCTTCAAAGAATATTTACTAGCAGATGTAGTTTATTATGCACTGTATGAAACAAGAATCACAGTTGAAGAAGTTCAACTAATCAGAACCAACCTCAGATATGATTTTTTTTTCCAAAGAATCTAAGATGTGTATATAAAACAGCAGGAATCATTGCATTTCGGCAATTCAGTTTTTCCTTGAGGGATAAAAAAGCACTAGCTTTTAATTTTTCAAAAGGATCAATTACCATAATGCTTCAAGCCGGTCTGTAGCTCTGGTCATGGAATTGTAATTTGAAAATTAAAATCATAAGATGCATAATATTCTCTTTAATCTCGCAATGAAGGTGTTTAAAATGTATCTTTAAAATGTGTTCTTACAGTATTAATCAAGGTTTTTCATTTTCTTGTATCAATAATCATGCTCTTTTTTATTGTCTTTGTACTTTTCCATTACATTTTATTTGAGATTCAATTTTGAAGATTCATTATTTCGTAGTGAGGCACACACGTGGTATACTGGTACTGTATTATTATGTATACAAAATTAAAGCTCATCTATAGTTTTGGGAGAACAGATTTTTTGTTTTACTTCCGTAGCAGAATAATATGAATTTATACCTCAAATAACCTCTGTGTACAAAATGATTTGTTATAAAATCTACTCTGAGACCTGAATTGAGCAACAAAACTGTGTAAATCGATCTGTTGCTAGGCCAAGCCTAGACAGGATCACACCGGGGAGAGTGCAACATAAAGTGGTTTGTGTGCAAAGTATATGCTATTGATACACAGACTGATACACACAAAATTCACATTCGCTATACGAATCAGCAGTGGTTTGACATGCCCAGAGGTCTGGGGTGAGAGGTTGAAGGGAGTATGGCCTCATTTGGATGAACATCTCCCCATGTTTATGCTAACTACAACATGTCACGGAAATACATGCATGGTACATGGTTATATCGCTTTCCCATGTATTGATATGTCAATGGAAAAATATGAGGACAAGTTGAGCAAGTTTTTTAAAAAATGCAATTTTTTTCTACCACAACTATAGCTGGGCTTTAAAGATAAACTTTGGTATACACTGTACATGTATGAAGATTGATATCTTGTTCAGCTTCATGTTGGGACATTATGATAGAAGAAAAACATTATACAACCAGTAAATTCTTTGTCAGTGTACACATATATTCAGCTTGAAAGAATTTTGTTGTTGATAATAGTTTTTATAATAATGGTTCATATTTTTCACCTTGACAACAACAGTTTATTACAGTCCACTCCTTAATTACAATGGCCCAAAAGTTAAGCCTAGCTTAAGTCTGTGGTTTAACTATGATTAGCAAAATTGGATACAATCTTGAAAAGTAAATGTTCGTACTTAAACTATTAGAATCTGCATGGGGATCATAAGTACAAAATTTTTCCTAACCCCTGAAGCATGATTCCAGAATCCAGTTAACGCGTAAGGAACATTGCAACATAGACACATTTGTCTACCATTTTGCTACCCATAGTTAAACCACAGATTTAAGCTAGGCTTAGTTTTAGGACACCTTTGTGAATACGAGCCAATGTGCTCAAACAAATCAAATCAAATCAAAAACCTTGTTACAACAAAATCTTGTTTAGACAGATTGGGACTAGGAGAAGTTCCTCACTTTTATTACAAAGAATCTTGAATTTGTGCTTGTTATAACAAGATAAAACAGTATTTGGTACATTAAACAAAGTCTCTTTTTTTTTTTTAATGCCTTCATTAAAAAACTTGCCTTGTGACATCTCATGAATTGAATTATTCTGTTCCAATTCAGTTCAAGAAAGAATTATGTCATATTTGATGATTATTTGCATGTTTAAATTGTAAATGCAAACAAAAATATATGATAAGTACATTGATGATTAAAATATATCAAAATATGATCACCATTTCATAATTGTCTATGCACAAGATTTGTATGTGTCCTTGATTTTCTTATTGTACCTTGCTAAGATTACTTACCTGCAATGAAATCGATAGGCTTAGGGCCTTTGTCCTTTAACAATCAAGAAAATTGAAATTTATGGAATTGTTGACAAAGCTGGGGTAAAAATAAATATAAACTGGGTAAATAACAAGTAATGTTTGCTTTATATTACAACTTTAAGAAAACTCATAAAGCATCTACCCTTGATTTTTGGATTTAGTGCACAATTCAAGGAAACCTGGATAAAAAAAATATAATACAGACAGAAGTCAAGTCTGAGAGAGAGAGAGAGAATGAAAGAGAGAGAGAGAGAGATGAAGGAATAGTGAATGGGTACAGGTAGGGAGCAATTTCTTGAATGATGTGAGCACCTTTCGGGGTAGCCTAGCTAAGCCGGGTGATAATTAGTTAACACTATAAGCGCTTAGAAAATGGCTGCCAACTCCTGTGACATAACAATTACCAATTCCCCTCCTTTGTCTACGCCTCTATTTTCCGTAAAGCCGTTCAATCCAAAAATCGCCTGACCTAGTTAATCTACCAATGAATTACATTTCCGCTCGTGCCTATAATTTTCTTTCCTGGACAGCGGGCGACGCGCTGATCAATCACCCTCGTAAACAGAATTAAAAAAGAAAATCATATACCTGGTAAAAGTTATACTCAGTCTGTTATAGGCCAAAAATCTTAATTTTCGAGACTTCCACGCCACTCGAAAAAGGTTTACTACTGATCCTTTTTCTGGAAAAAGAGATTATCTCCACTTTTCAATTTTCAACCCGCCCCCATACAAAATCCAAGCAGGTGCGCAAAAAACAAAGCCAGTTTAGCGGATCTGCAGTCCACTATTTTTTTCAAAGAACTCTTGCCATCATTTAAAAAAGGGAAGAAATTTTCCTACGATAAGATTATTAAAACATTGGCATCCGTTTTAAAAAAAAAAAAATAAGAAACAAATTACGTAGGGCTCACAGAATGAAGGAAATAGTTCGCCACCCTCATTTAGGACATAGCGAGCATGCGGCGGCACGATGGGCGGGCCGCCCCCCCCCCCCCCCCCCCCCCCCCCCCCCCCACTTTTTTTGGCAGAAAATTTAATATTTTTCTAAGGGAAAAAAAAAAGGAAAAGAAAGAAAAGCAAGATACCGGGAAGGTAGAGGGGCAAAAATGCTATTTAAAAATACCACCCTACCTTTGGGGTTCATTATAAGCCATTTTTTTTTTTCCTGCTCGCCATCGCGTGCTTCCGCAAGGTCTCTCAATAGGCAACCATTGACTTATGCTCCCATATCTAGTAAAGTTATTTGTTAATTTTTTTCTCACCTTGCACTTGGCCCCCTCGCAATTCATTTTTGTTTTAAAAATTGTAGGGATCTTGACCCATTTTAAGAAAGGAATTCAAACAAAAAAGAAATAAGCATGCTGAAAATATGCACCGCTTTTTGCCCGCTCTTCCAAATTCCTCTCCAAAAAAGAGCTGATTCCTCCCTAACGTCGAAAAGTGAGTAGATGAGATCGTCAAACTCTTTTATCAAAAAATTCAAAATCTAGAATTGAATACAACTACCTTCAGTTAATTAAAGTTCAAAATCCTTTCGTCTCGCGCCTTCGCGCCGCATAATTCTTTACTCTCTTTCTCACGGGACGGGATAGACAATTTTCAAAAATTGATGGTTCGAAGAACACACTACCTTCAGCGCATTTAATAGCCAAAATTTACGGCCTCCGCGCTTTCGCGCTCGCACAAGGCTTTATTGCTCTAGATAAGTTTTATCATAACTGACGCCCTCAACTTTCACGCGTCGAATCAAACTCTATGGGTCTGTCTTAAATTTCTCTCAGTGAACAAAGACTGACATCCTTGGACATCGTAAAGTCGAAAGTTTCTTTTGATGGGATGTAAATTTTTTCAAATTATGTCCTTAGCAATACACGTATACCTTCCGGTCCGCATAAAACACAAAATTTTCGGCCTCGCGCTTCGCCGGCTCGCAAAGTATTTCTAAATAAAAGGTTACATTTGACTGATTCCCTGGCGCTTCACAAATATGTAAGATGATTATCAAATTTTTATCTTGCTCACGTCCTTGTAATTTTTTTTTTTTCTTTTTTAAATCAAATGAAGGTGATCGGTTATCTAGTAAAAAGAATTAAAACAAAAATTACATAAGAGCTGGGAAAAATGTGTATAATCAAGTAAAAATATACCCGCGGCCTTTTGCATTCATTGCTAAGCCAAAAATATTCACCTCCGCTTCGCCTGGCTTGTCACGCAAATGTGTCTCAGAGTGGGATGACAATTATCAAAATCGTGCTACATAGAAAATAACGCTATCTTAAGGTAATTATAAGCCAAACCATCTTTTTTCTGGCCCTCGCCGCTACGCCGCTCGCCAAATTTTCTCTAAAAAGTTTCAATTTATACTGACTCCCTGTACTTCCTGCTAGTCTTGAAATATTGAATCTCGGCTTTCATTCACAAAGACTGCAACTTTTTCACTTCGAACCCCCCCCCCCCCCTTAAAAAAATCCCTTATTATTTGGGCCTAATCATGTTTGCCGATTAATTCTTCTAAAACTCTGGAAACCCCTCACTCTTTGAAAACGCTCCGCCGGCCCTGTGCCAGAGTGCCGAGACTCATCATTTCGTTATCAGTTTCAAGATTTTTCCCCTTTGATTTTGACTTAGTAATATTAACTATTAAGTTGATAACCTGTGCGACCTTAAGTCGCATGCTGTATAATCCGGTATTTTTCTACAATAAAGAGCCTAGCACTAGAATATTTCTGGATTCATTATCATTTCGTTTGATACAATGGAGTTAGGTTTCTAGTCTGAAAGATGGTTTGTTAAATATAAGAACCACCATACCCATTCCAATAGAGTAATACACGTTTCGTGTACGAAAGTTTTTCAGCAGATATGACCGGAATGTTATTTCGGCGAAAATCACAGATCAGACCTTATAGGATGATATAACTTTTTGTCTAAAATTAATATACGAAACCTGGCCCAAATTTCTCACAAGATTAGTCACTTATATTTTCAACAATTTATTCTAAATAGTTCAATTAAAAAATTTTCGTTCGAACAGTTTTGAATAAGTGCGAAAGTATAATCTTTAGATTTACATTTCAATTTTTTTTTAAAGCTATTGAAAAATGAACTTGTTTGGGCTTGTCACGGTTAAGGACGCTAGAGTAAAAAAATTGCCATATTTAGAAAGATTTTTCAGTTTTGTCTTGTTCAAGGGTTCTTCAAAACTAGCGCACTAACTTACGAAAATGGTGACTTCGTGTAAAGCGGGTATTTGCGTGTATGATTTTTAAGGACAGCAGACGCTTCATTTTTTCGCTTCCTTATTTTCCTTCAGTTTGCAGACTTTGCCAAGCATTCTTCATTTTGTTTATCTTACCAACGCAGTATTTGAATGATTTCAATCTGCTTATTTCGTGCTAATCGTGGAAAATTCAACTATTTCGCGACGAGTTGCGTGTGAGGTCACCGGCTCCGAGTCGAGTCCAAGTCGCTATTGCCGAGTTGTCCAGACAAAGAATGCGGCCCCAAAAAGTTGCGTTAAAGCGACATTAGAAACTCTTATATCTATTTTGAAATAAATTTTCTGTTTTTAACTTTTAGAGCCAGCGGCATTACTTTTGGTCTATAACAATATTTTGAAACAGGTATAACTTTTTGCATTCCAACTTGGATTTACTAATATTCAACACATATATTTGAGTAATTAATAAACTTGTCACTTTCGTCTTAATTCAAATTCATTTCTCTTCCATTTCATTTGTTTCGAGTTCCAGCTTGACCAACGCGACCGTTAGTTTTTATCTTCCAAGAGTTTCGTCTCTTTACGTTTTTGCGTACTGGCGCCGTGCACAGCCGGCTAATTTATTCATTTTTACCGTATTCTAAATGTCCATCAAAGTAGCTTTCAGCCTGATAACGGCAACATTTATATTTTCTTCTTTTGTCATGATCTTGCATCTTTGGCGAGCCGATTCGAATTTCCTTAAAATGCTATTCTCTAAAACACTATTTTATCATAAACAACAGGGCAACAATTTTTGACCGCCCCCTTGAATTCTAGGTCGAATTCCCGCAAACAAATTTGACAGAGGCACACCTCTGAAATATTTGTGCCCTATAATATTTTCTTCCCTAGAATAGGACAAGGGTGCTTAAGTTGGAAAGCAAAACCAACATTTCAGTCATAACAGGTGGCTCTTTTTCAAGCGTTTGGATCTCCCCCTTAAATGCCGGATCAATCAGGGGAGTAGACCAAACTGCCTGCCTAGACCAACGTTGGAATATAAATTCCTGATCCCCCCTTAGATTTTTGGCTTCTATCTTTTTTATTATGGCGGAGAAGAGTCTATTTTCCCTATAACAAATAATAAAAAAAATGAGCAGATGCAGCCTCATTTCCTTTTGTCTCTTGTCCCCCCCCCCTTACTCCCTCTCTTTCTCTTCTTATCTCATCCTCTCATCTCCTTTTTCTCATTGAACCCCCTCTCTTCATTCTCCTTTCTCTTTGACCCCCCCCCCCCTCTCTCATCTCCCTTTCTCTTGAACCCCCCTCCTCTCTTCTTTCCTGTTCTCTGAACCCCCCTTCCTTCTCATCTCCCTTTCTCTTGAACAAACCCCCCTCTCTCATCTCCTTTTCTCTCTGAACCCCCCCCCTCTCGTCATATCTCCCTTTCTCTGAAACCCTCCCCCCCTCTCTCATTCTCCCTTTCTCTTGACAAACCCCGCTCTCTTCTTCTCCTTTTCCTCTGAACCCCTTCTCTCATCCTTCCTTTTCTCCTTCGACACCCCCTCTCCTCATTCCTTTTCTCCTTGAACCCCCTCTCTTCTCTTCTCCTTTTCTCTTGAACCCCCCTCTCTCATTCCTCCCTTTTCTCTTCTGAACCCCCCTCCTCTTCATCTCCTATATTTTCTTCTGAAACCCCTCTCTCATCTCCGTTTTTCTTGAACCCCCCTCTCTCATCTCCTTTTCTCTTGAACCCCCCTCTCTTCCATCTCCTTTATTCTTGAACCCCTCTCTCATTTTACTCCTTTTCTCTGAACCCCCCTCTCTCATCTCCTTTCTTTGAACCCCCCCTCTCATCTCCTTTTCTCTTGAAACCCCCCTCTTCTCTTTCTCCTTCTCTTAACCCCCCTCTCATCTCCCTTTCTCTTGAACCCCCCCTCTCTCATCTCCCTTTCTCTTGAACCCCCCTTTTCTTCATCTCACTTTCTCGTTTGAAAACCCCCCCCCTCTTCTTTCATCTCTCTTTTCTCCTTGAACCCCCTCTCTCATCTCCCTTTCTTCTTGAAACCCCCTCCTCATTCTCCTTTTCTCTTGAAACCCCCCTCTCATCATCTCCTTTCTTTTGAACCCCCTCTCCTCATCTCCTTTTCTCTTAACCCCCTCTCTCTCATCCCCTTTTCTCTTGAACCCCCCTCTCTCTTCTTCCTTTTCTCTTTGAACCCCCCTCTCTCATTATCTACCCTTTCCTCTTGAAACCCCCTCTCTCATCTCCCTTTCTCTTGGAACCCCCCCTCTCCTCTTCTCCTTTTCTCTTTGAAACCCCCCTCTCTCTTCTCCTTTTCTCTTGGAACCCCCCTTCCTCTCATCTCCTTTTTCTCTTGAACCCCCTCTCTCTTCTCCTTTTTCTCCTTGAACCACCCTCTCTCATCTCCTTCTTCCTTTGAACCCCCCCCCATCTCATCTTCCCTTTCTCTCTGAACCCACCTCTCTCATCTCTTTTCTCTTGAACCCCCCCTCTCTCATCTCCTTTTCTCTGCAAACCCCCTCTCTCTTCTCTTTTCTCTAAAACCCCCTCTCTCATTCTCCTGTTCTCTTGAAAACCCCCCTCTCTTTCACTCTCATCTTTTCTCTTGAACCCCCCTCTCTTCATCCTCCTTTTTCTCTTGAACCCCCTCTTCCATCTCCTATTTTCTTCTTGAACCCCCTCTCTTCTTCATCGTCTCCTTTCTCTCTTGAACCCCCCTCTCTCATCTCCTTTTCTACTGCAACCCCCTCTCTCATCTCCCTTCTCTATGAACCCCCTCTCTTCATCTCCTTTCTCTTAAACCCCCCTCTCTCATCTCCTTTCTCTTGAACCCCCCTCTCTCATCTACCTTCTTCTGAACCCCTCACTCTCATCTCCTTTTCTCCTTGAACCCCCCCTCTCCTTCATCTCCCTTTCTCTTCAAACCCCCCCCCCTCTCTCACTTATCCTTTCTCATATGAACCCCCCTCTCTCTTCTCCCTTTTCTTCTTGAAACCCCCTCTCTCATCTCCTTTTCTCTTGAAACCCCCCTTCTCTCATTCTGCCTTTTCTTTTGAACCCCCTCTCTCATCTCCTTTTCTTCTTGAAACCCCTCTCTCCCTTTTCAATTCTCCTTTTCTTCTGAACCCCCCTCTCTCTTCTCCTTCTCTTGAACCCCCCTCTCTCAATTCTCCCTTTCTCTTGAACCCCCTCTCTCATCTCCTTTTTCTCTTGAACCCCCCTCTCTCATCTCCATTTCTTCTGAAACCCCCCTCTCTCATCTCCCTTTTCTCTTGAACCCCTCTCTCATTTCTCCTTTTCTCTTGAACCCACCCCTCTCATCTTCCTTTCTCTTGAAACCCCCTCTCTTCTTCATCTCCTTTTCTCTATTGAACCCCCCTCTCTCATTCTCCTTTTTTCTCTTGGAACCCCCCTTCTCATCTCCTGTCTTCTTGAACCCCCTCTCTCATCCCCAGTTCTCTTGAACCCCCCTCTCTCTTCTCTTTTCTCTTGAACCCCCCTCTCTCTTCTTCCTTTTTTCTTGAACCCCCTCTCTCATCTCCTTTTCTCTTGAACCCCCCTCTCTTCATCTCCCTTTTCTTTCTGAACCCCCTCTTCTCATTCTCCCTTCTCTTGGAACCCCCTCTCTCATCTCCTTTCTTCTGAACCCCCCTTCTCTCATCCCTTTTCTCTTGAATCCCCTCTTCTTCTTTCTCCTTTTTCTTCTTTAAACCCCCCCTCTCTCATCTTCCTGTTCTTTCTTGAACCCCCTCTCTTCATCTCTTTTCTCTTGAACCCCCTCTTCTCATCTCCTTTTCTTCTTGAACCCCTCTTCATTCTTCCTGTTCTCTGAACCCCCTTCTCTCTCTGTTCTCTTGAACCCCCTCTTCATTCCTTTTCCTCGATTTGAAAACCCCCTCTTCTGCATCTCCCTTTCTTCTTGCCCGCCTCTCTTTCTCTTTGTCGTGCTGCTTGACCCCCCCCCCCCATGCTTCCTTTTGTGTCCTTGAACCCCCTGCTCTCTTCTCTCTTTTCTGAAGCCCCCCCTCCGCTCTCCCTTCTCTTCTTCTCAATCTCTCTTTGCCCTCTCTTCATTCTCTCTCTCCTTTTCTCTTGAACCGCCCCCTTCTCATTTTCTCTTCTCTCCTTTTCTCATTGAACCCCTCCGTCATCTCTCTCCATCTCTATCTCCTTTTTTGACCCCGTCCCCCTCTCTCTCTCTCCATCTCTTCATCCTTTCTTCCTTTTTTTTTACCTTTTTCCCATCTCTTCTTTTTTTTTTTCATTCTCTTCTTTTTTTCTTTCTCGTTCTTGACCCCCTCTCTATTCTTTATCTCTCGTTTCTTTCTCTCATCAGTCCCCCTCCCCCTCTTCTCTCGTCGTCTCACGCTAACTATATAAGGCTCCTTATTTTTTTAAAAACACCCCACCTCTCTATAATTAATAAATAATAACTAATAGTTACATTACTACTTAGCGCTTTAATACATATATCCACCTGGTGT
>CALNVZ010000641.1:36773668-36824481 GCA_940671915.1 Paracentrotus lividus | reverse complement strand
GATCTAAAATCATTTTACATTTGAAATTTTACATACATCAATTTATATCAAGAAATATAACAAATTAAACATATATGTTTAGCTCTTTCGGCAAATTAAACAAATTAGTTTTTCCTTTTTTCACAAAATGCATATTTATATCTAAAGGTATCTTAACTTCCTTCAAAAAAATCCACCATAATTTGGTTTTCCTTTCATCTTTACCACTTTCATTTCTAAGAATTATCATTTTATAGAAGCTCCAAAAGGCTATAGTGAGAATATCGTCAATATCATTTTCTTTGTGCAATTTCAGAAATGTTTGTATATTGACGTTTATGTTAACATTGTAACCTTTTCTTATCAATTCTACTAGCTTTCTAAAGAAAGGCATATTCAATGGACAATCCAGGAATGCATGAATTAAATCTTCTCGACATTTACATAAAATACACATATCGGAATTTTCTACTTTCCATACAAATAACATTCGCTTTGTTGGAATCAGATTGTAAAGCATTTTAAAATTGAATTTGTTTTAATCTGTTTTCTTTTATGTCTTTCAAATTCCTTTTAAACACCTGATTCCAGTCTAGGGGAGACCGGGGACAAATGTAACACGGGGCAATTGTAACAGAGGCTCCCATTCCTAGCAGAAACACGCTATAAACTTAAAATTTGAGAGAACATGCGCATTTAAATCGCTCCACATGCTGTATGAGTGTTAGCAGATTTAACGGTTCGTGGAACTTTCTACAGCAGAAAAACCGTTTTTTGAGCATAAAAGTAATATTTCACATTACCCATTCAGGTTTTCTTCTGGACAAATATGTGGATGAGCTACGGCTGTCATTTTTGTATATTTAGAAATTATGTTCTTAGGCCATATTTTGCTAAAGTTTCAACGACGAATACCGAAGCTAAGATAGAAAAAAATCTCTCCAAATAGGTCACCTCTGCCAGGGCAATTGTAACAAGCCTACAAAATTCCCTGTTTCTGTTAAAGTACTCCCGTACACTGTAAAAAAAATGAGTAAAATCTTAACCAATATTTGAGCAAAAGGTAACTCGCGTGAAATTGAGTAAAAAATAATATACTCATGCGGTTGAGCTAAATGTTACTCAGAAAAGAGTAACTTTTAGTCATCTATGTATCATTCCTAATCCTAGCTTCGAATGAGATAAACCATTAACCATTAGTTTATCTCATTTTCTTGCGAGTTACCTTTTGACTCTGTTAAGAGAAAAAAAAAATTTACTCCGTTGGAGTAAAGCATTAGTTTACTCCCTTGGGAGTAAAGCATTAGTTTACTCATTTTCTTGCGAGTTACCTTTTTTTACTCGTTTTTACAGTGTAGAACTCGGTAAAGCAGATTTCCGCTGAATCAACACCAAGCTATTAAAATAACCACATCAGGGCCGCGGAGCGTTTTTGAAGTGGAGGGGCTGAGCGGCAAGTGGGAGGGGATGGGGGGGGAGGGGGGGGGGGGGGCTGAACAGACTAAAAATCACAAATGTATGGTCATTTTTCCGTTTTTGTACACGTTCGCTGACGAAAGCCCTCCCAGGCTCCGTGGCCCTGCAAATCACATAAAAAACACTTACAATTGTCCGGAAATTGTTGCTTCTGTAAACATAAATTAAAACATAATCAGAAACTCTGAACCATGGAGCTAGTATTAGAGACGTCTCCAAGACGTCTCCGCGACAATTTATATATATAAAAATAAAAAAAATCCGTCTCCCGAAATTCAGGAGACGTCTCGGAACGTCGTCTCTAATACTATTTATCCGTCGGGAGACAAGATTCCTATTCTGTCGCGTAGACGTCTCCGCGAATGAGAATAGCACCCTTAGCTCAAGCATCATAACTCTTGAATGTATTTTCAATTATAATGCTTTACAAAAAAAAAAATATAAACAACATCTATAACCTCCGACCTGAAAATTAGAGGTGGTATCTCACTTCGCGGAGAACGTCTCCACGACAGAATAGAAATTTCGTCTCCGCGATGGATAAATAATATTAGAAACGTATCCGAGACGTCTCGGAGACGTCTCCTAAATCTTGGAGACGGATTTTTTCATAAATTGTGGCGGAGACGTCTCGGACGTCTCCGGCGATATTTGGAGACGTTTTAATACATTCTGATCTCTCGTCGAAAACAAAATTTTCTATTCTATCGCGGAGACGTCTCCGCAAAGCGAGATACCAGAGCCTCAAGTTTTTATTCTTGTTGTTGTTGTTGTTTTTTTTTTAAATAATTTATATTACTTTATTGGAAAAGAAAAAAGTAAAAAATATGAAGAGAGTGACCATAACGTTCTTTTAATGCCAAGATTGTAAATAGGAGTAGACTTGGATATAAAGAAAAATAGCAAAGAAAAGCCTCGTTGATAAGCTCAAGTATCAAAAATTTATAACTTTGAATGTATTGTCGATTATTATGCTTTACAAAAACAAAAGGTAAGCATATCTATAATCTCAGACATGAAAATTCAATAACTTTGAACATATCTGTCTAATACGTTTTGTTAGAAATGCAATGAAATATTGATATTTTCCGAAAAAAGTGCCTTTAGTTTGTTTATCATTTGTTTCACTGTAATCAGAGCCTCAAGTTTGTTATTCTTGTTTTTTTTAATAATTTATATCACTTACTAGAGAACTTCAGAACTTCATAACTTTGAATGCATAATCAATTATAGTTTCTTTTTTTACAAGGACCAAAGGTAACCTTATCCATGAGCTCAAACATGAGGAATAAATAACTGACGTGTGAACATATGATTTTATTTCATTTTATTCGTCGAGTGTTCATGGTATAACACATAAAAGAAACACTGACAGGATAGCCCATGAAAACCGAAAAGGCCTATTTACAATGGGGTCATATAAAATGGGAAAGAGAATAGGGACCCCCCCCCCGACTTGTTTTTTTCTTATTAAAAAACGCACATATTAAAAGAGAGAAAGAAGAAAGAGGAAGGGAGAGAAAGGAAGAGGCGGAGAGAGAGAGAGAGAGAGGGAGGGCAGATAGGAAAGTAAAAAAGTAAAGAGGGAGTGAATGAAGAAAAAAGAAAGATAGAAAGAAAGAAAGACAGAGGAGAGAGAGAGGGAGGGATGGCATCCCCCATAAAAAATATAAATATATTTTCAATATGATACCTGAAAATGTATGTCCAATACGTTTTGTTAAAAGGGCAAAGACATATTGATTTTGCCAGGAGAAAAAAATGGCGTAAATTTTGAAGATTGATTTTACAACAAAAAAAAAGAAAGAAAGAAAAAAAAAAGCTGTCATTTTTACTTCTTCTCAGAAATGTATCACTTTATTTTGCAAGAATGCGTTATAGTCAAAAGGCGTAAGCCAAACATAAAGTGTTATACAACAGTTGTCAGTTAAAAGATATATTGTGTAGGTACAAAGTAGATAACGAACCAAAATATGAATTAATGAAGGTTCTATAATTCTACAGTTAAAGGGTGAAGCCACAACCTAAAAAAAAAAAAAAAAAAAAAAAAAAACTATCGTAACTTTTGTCCCATTTCATGCATATAACAAGTGGAAAATGTAATATAAATGGGTCAAGCATTGTCATGTTTCATTATAATTAGTTTATGTGGTTAATGATGTTTAATTTGTCATGTGCATAGCTTTGATAAAGAAAAACAAAACGTTACAAGTTCATGTGTTACAATTGCCCCGCACGTCTGTTACAATTGCCCCTCGTCACGGGGCAATTGTAACACTCGACCTCTTGTTTTGAAATGGTAATGGTTTCAAAATGACTTGTTTTACTTAACCCAAACCTATTCATATGTCAAGCTAAGATATGCATATTTCATTTTATTTAGTTTTAAGCAAGTATTTAGCTTCAATAAAACTGATAGGTCAAATTTGGAAAAAAAACTGTTACAATTGCCCCAGGTCTCCCCTATGTTTATATCGATAATATTTTCTCAATACGGGGGACATTTATGAGCAATTTCATTTTTAGTCAAAATTTGATAAAACACTTTACTTGACAACGTTTTTAGTTCTCTCTCTTTTTTACAAATATTTATAACTGGAATTGATAAAACATTACCTCGTTTCAGGTTGTTTATCCAAACCTTTGGTATTGAGATTCTTAGTTTAAAATAATCAAAAAAGGCATTTGCTTTAGCATTTCTTTGTTCGATCGTATCTTTCAGTGTTGTTGTGGAAATGAAAGTTCCATTATCACAAATATCTTTTAAATAGATTATATTATTTAGATACCATTCTTTATAGAAAAGAGGGTTATTATTATACGTAACATATTTATTATACCACAAGATCTGTTGATCTGAATGTATTTTGTCCAATTGTGCAGTTTAAAAGTAATTTCAAACCTCCTAATTGTTCGAAATATATATTTGCAAAATCTTTCCAATAGCAATCAGATTCATCAAGTATTCTACTTAACCATTTCAATCTGAAACTATACATTTAATTCTCAATATCAATCATTTTTATGCCTCCGTCTGCAAAATTTCTGCTTATTATATTTCTTTTCACTTTATCAATTTTTGAATTCCATACAAAGTTATATATAATTTTGTTAAGTCTTTTAATGATAGAATTTGGTACCGGACAGAACATTATTAAATGTATTATCTGACTTACAAGTAGTGTCTTAATTATGAGAACTCTTCCTATAATCGGGAGATTTCTTCGACGCCAATTATCTACTATTCTTTGGATTTTTTCTAATTTTGATTCCCAATTTAGTTTCACTACAGACTCTTTGTCGTTATCTATGTACACACCTAGATATTTTATACAATCATTTGCCCAGTGAAGACCATATTCATCGAAATTCCACTCCATTTTACTTGGGCTTAACCATTTTAACATTGTTTTATCTTTATTAATTACAGGGCCAGCTACATCTCCAAATTGCTCTAACTCTTGTATAACATATTTCATTGATGATTTTTCTCTGGAAAAAACTGATGTGTCATCAGCATATTGTAAGATTTTTAACCCTTTATAAGTACCATGTTTTCCAAATTTAATTCCTTTTATTCTATTATTTTCTCTTATTTTATCTGCCATAATTTCAACACCCAAAACAAACAACAAGGCTGATAAAGGGCATCCTTGTCTAATTCCTCTGCCTAGTTTGAAATTGGCTGTTCTCCATCCATTAACTAAAACTGAGCTTTCGACATTTTCATACATTAGTTTCATCCAACATCGGAAATCTGCACCAAAGTTATAGTTGACCAAACTCTCTTCGATAAATTGAAACTCTATCATATCGAAGGCTTTTCTAAAATCAATTAACATTAATGCACCTTCCAGATTATTTTTCTTTGTATATTCAAAAACATCCTGAGTTAGTCTGATATTAAAACCACTTAATCTTTTTTTGGTATAACCAACTTGGTTGTCGTGAATTATATTGGGTATCACTTTATGTAGTCTGTTTGCCAAGGCTGCCGCCATTATCTTGCAGTCGTAGTTTAATAAAGTAATTGGTCTCCAGTTGTTCAAGCTCTCTGCTTCTCCTTTTTGTGTATTAATGTGATAACGCCCTGCCTTTGTGTTTTAGACATGATCTTATTATTGAAGTTCTCATTCAAAGCGTGCACAAGCGTAAACTCTATTTCATTCCAAAATTCTTGATAAAATTCTATTGAAAGTCCATCCAGCCCCGGGGTTTTATTTTTTGGCATATTAAAAGCAGCTGTTCGACATTCTTTAAAAGTTAATAATCCCTCACATGAGCCTCTCTCGTTCTCGGTTAATTTATTTACCGTATTACCATCAAAATAGTGTTTAATATTTTCTTTGGTTACTTTTTTACTTTTATATAACTCTTCATAGAATGTAACTACCTCTTGCTGAATATCAGTTCTTTTCACAAGAATCTTATTACCTTTTCTTAATTTTGTAATATTTTTCTTCTCACCATTTTTCTTTTCTAGACTCATAAAATATTTTGTATTTCTTTCACCTTCCTCTAACCATTTTATTCGGGACCTAACACTTGCCCCTTTACATTTTTTTTTTTATATATATCTCTAGTTCACATTTTACTCTTACATATTCTTTTTTGGTATCATCATCAACATCTCTTTGATTATCTAGTTTATCACTCAGATTCATACATGTTTTTTCTAAACTTCTCTTTAAATCACATGTTTTATTCTTTTTATCAGAACAATATTTTTTAATATATTCCCGACATTTAATTTTTATGATTTCCCATTTTTCACAAAAACTAAGGTTCATGCTTTCTGTCTTCCTTATTATATTTCTTACTTTTATTTTGTAATCTTCATCCTTGAGAACCTGGGAATTCAGTTTCCAATATCCAGGTCTTTTTCTACTTTACCTACTAACAACTTTAAAAATATAGCATTATGAACACATCGAATTGTTGGACGTATATCACTCGTTATTACTTTAGACTTAAGTCTGGTATTTACAAACCAATAATCTAGGCGCGAAGCCACATTTAGAGATACATTTCTCCATGTAAACTGTTGTTTCGAAGGATTTCTGTACCTCCATATGTCATATAAATAAAAAAATTTAGTCAGCTTTTTTAGGTTAACTGGTGTTTTGCAATACTTATTCTTGTTTCTTTTTACATCTTTTTTTGAACACAGAATGGAATTAAAATCACCACCTACTATTAAATCATAACCCGTTTTTTTATTTGACTGCATCCATGTTGACAATCTTTGAAAGAAACGTTCTCTATATTTTTTTCTGTAGGTGCATAAATATTACAATACATACACTGTCCGTCATAAAGGTGGAATATTTTTTGCCGCTATAGCGACATGATTTTGCTCTGACTTTAATTTCTTGAATATGTTTCTCCCTGCTTTTACTTTTTGGGACCCTGGCTATATCTTGGACATTCTCCCAACCCTTCACGTGGACCTTTTTCCAAAGAAGTTTTGTCAACCCCCGTGATGCCCATTTTTGTAATTTTTTCTCATTTTGGGGCCCCTTTTTGTTTTCCCGGCCGATCAAGCCCCCCTCAGTCCTACCACCAGGAAACGCGACTGAGGTGTATTGTTTTATATAGTTCTTTAAGTTAAATCTATATTTCTGGGGACAGGCTTAGGTTTCTTGTCTAGGGGAGGGGTTGAAGTAAAAAACGAGATTGGTGAAAATTCGGAATATCTTATTCCATCTTTATGCTAAAAAAAAAAGAAATGAAAAACCACCTTTAACCCTTAAATATCATAATTTTCCCCTTAAATTTTGTTTAGCCTTGATGACAAGGCTGTAAATCGTCATTATTGATAATATTTTATTTTGATTTATGTTTGGTTGAGATTTTACAATACAACTTACGGAAGATAGAAATTTCCATGGTGTAAAAATGAATAAAATGAATGTTGAACCCCAATCAAATTAAATTTTGACCCCTCCCCTAGACAAAAGGGTCGAGCCGGTAACCATAAATCGAGAATTAATTTAAAGAACAATAACAAATCTCCACCTTAGACGTATTTCCTTGAGGTAGGACTGAGGGGGCCTTGGTGGGTTGCGTGAACAAAAAAGGGCCCCAAAAATAAGAAAAAATGACGAAAATGGCCATCTTCTGGGGGTGACAATCTTTTTTGAAGAAAAATCCCCGGGAAGGGTTGAGGGAACGTCCAAGATATACCCAGGATCCCAGAAAGTGAAAGCGGTGACAAACACATTCAAGAAATTAATAACGGAGCAACATAATGTCGATTGAGCCAGAAAAAAATATTCCACCTTTATGACGAACAGTGTAGTTTACATTCATCAATTTTAACATTTATCATAATTATTCGTCCTTCCTGGTCGTGAAACACATTTTCAATTGATATCGGTAGGTCTTTCGCTATAAGGATAGCTACACCTTTCGAGTGATTCGATCAATTGCAAAAATAACACTGACCTTTCCATTCGTCTCTTATGATTTTCAAAATAATATCCGTCCAGTATGTTTCTTGAAGAAGCAATATATCACATCTTTGCTGCTTACACCATGTGAATACCATATCTCGTTTTTCTTTGTTTCTCAGACCTCGAACGTTCACACTAATCAAGTTGCAATCATTGGTTTTAATATCCATCGATTTGTGTTTTGTTTTTCTTTGTTTTGTTTTTGTTGTTTTGTTGTTGTTGTTGTTTTTTTTTTTTACTAAAACATTATTTACATGGATCTCATTTCTTTTTTTAATAGCTTTTTGGAGACCTTGCGTTTCCTTTTCTTGTCTTTGACTGACTTTGGTGATTCAGCAGAAAGCTCGGAGTGTTGTTCATGTGCTACATCTTCCGAGCTATTTTCTGACTCCGCAGTAGAGTAATCATCATGTGAATTATCCTGCTCACTTTTAACTGTGGCCTTCAATTGCGTGCTTACGTAATTAGTGATTTTCACTTGTGATCTCTCTGTTGTCATTTCGCTTTGTTGGCGTGGTTGAACGAGGTTGGCTTGCGTTGGCATGGTGGTTGTGTCACTGTGTTGATCTCTACACACATTCCTCGCACTGCGTAGGAAATCGTCGATCGATGTTTGCGCTTTCTCTGTGGTGGTTAACGGCGTCCCGTTGCTATGCTGGGTGGAGGTTGTTTGAGGGGCGTGGCACTCTGCTGATCGCGTGCTGGTTTGTGATCGTCCCGGGGCCTCTCGCGCTGGAGTTTTGGGGCGTCGTTCGCTTCTGGAAGGGGCGGGAAGTCTTCCTCCTTGCAATCACGAGCAATGTGACCGGTTTTCTTGCATTGTTTACACAACACCTCATTGGTGCATTGCGATCTGTGATGTCCGGTTTCAAGACATTTCGAACAGGTTACTGCTGATGACTTCGTTGAAAATTGCCCAGGATGGTAAGCACGGCCCTTAAAAAGACCGAAGGTTACATATCTAGGCAGAGAGTGCGACGGTTTCTCAATATAGACGACTCTGTCACCTGTTAGGCAATCGGTTAGTTTACCATCTATTCGTAGACGCTGTAGTATGATTTTTCCTACCGTTTTGCATATCATTTTTTCCAGCTCATCTGTGATCAGGGTATCACTAGCAGATAGGGGCACGACTTTAGAATTTTTTTTTCTATTTTTTATAAATTTTTTAAATATTTTTTTTTTCAGTTTTTTTCCAGTTTTTTTTTTTTTCAAATAAAAAAAATTTTTTGGAGGGGTTTAAAACAATTTTTTTTTTTTTTTTTTTTTTTTTTTTTTTTTAATAATAATTTGTTACACATTTTTTTCCCAAATTAATTTTATGGTCAGCATATAACAGATCAAGGTTATCAAAACCTGGTGACCTAGGGTCATCGCAACCCCGGTGTCCTAGGGTCATCGCAATCCGGTGTGCCTAGGGTCATCGTGACCTGGTGTCCTAGGGTCATCGCAACCCGGTGTCCTAGGTTAGTGTTAGGGTCAGTGTAGGGCATATTTTTACAACTCGGTCTTAGGCATCGCGACCCGGTGTCCTAGGGTCATCGTGATCCAGTGTCCTAGGTCATCGCGATCCGGTGTCTAGGGTCATCGTGACCGGTGTCCTAGGTCATCGCAACCCGGTGTCCTAGGGTTAGTGTTAGGGTCAGTGTAAGGCATATTTTACAACTCGGTCTTAGGCATCGCGACCCGGTGTCCTAGG
The DNA here is from genome assembly GCA_940671915.1 of Paracentrotus lividus. Classification (NCBI taxonomy): domain Eukaryota; kingdom Metazoa; phylum Echinodermata; class Echinoidea; order Camarodonta; family Echinidae; genus Paracentrotus; species Paracentrotus lividus. The sequence continues at coordinate 36,814,872 of CALNVZ010000641.1, read as the reverse complement.
GTCATTGTGACCCGGTGTCCTAGGGTTATTCGCAACCCGGTGTCCTAGGGTTAGTGTTAGGGGTCAGTGTAGGGCATATTTTACAACTCGGTCTTAGGCATCCGACCCGGTGTCCTATGGGTCATTGTGATCCGGTGTCCTAGGTCATTGCTACGCGGTGTCCTAGGATCATCGTGATCGGCGTCCTAGGGTCATCGCGACCCGGTGTCCTAAGGTCATCGCAATCCGGTGTCCTAGGGTCATCGTGACCCGGTGTCCTAGGGTCATCGCAACTCGGTGTCCTAGGGTTAGTGTTAGGTCAGTGTAGGGCATATTTTACACAAACTCGGTTTCGGCATGCTGCGGGACCGCGGTGTCCTAGGGTCATTGTGATCCGGTGTCCTAGTGTCATCGCGATCCGGTGTCCTAGGGTCATCGCGATCCGGTGTCCTAGGGTCATCACGATCCGGTGTCCTAGGGTCATCGCGACCCGGTGTCCTAGGGTCATCGTGATCCGGTGTCCTAGGGTCATCGTGACCCGGTGTCCTAGGGTCATCGCAACCCAGCATCAATAGGCATATAGAAAGATTCTAACTTGCAAGACCAAATGAAAAAACCTGCTTTCAATAATTAATAGCTAAATAAAATACCCTGAAATGATAACCATCATCTTCAAATAAATATTTTTAAAAAATCAAATAATTTCTCATATTCATCCCAGGTAGGGTCTATGCTACATGTAAGCTTACCTGCTTTTAGTCTAAGTCATGACATGAACTTAATTCCTGGCCTGGGTAACTATATGCAACTTCACTATTTTCAGTGTTCAGATTGAAATGCGCATGCCCTCTACAAATTTTAAGTTTATAGCGTGTTTCTGCTAGGAATGGGAGCCCCTGTTACAATTGCCCCGTGTTACATTTGTCCCCGGTCTCCCCTACCTCGTTAAGCATGGATTACCTTTTTCATCACAATAAAAGAATTTCCCGCTCCATTTCAAATATAGCGAGCATACATACATAGGGGAGACCGGGACAATTGTAACACGGGGCAATTGTAACAGAGGCTCCCATTCCTAGCAGAAACACGCTATAAACTTAAAATTTGTAGAAAGCATGCGCATTTTATCACTCCACATGCTGTATGAATGTTAGCGGATTTAACGGTTCGTGGAACTTTCTACAGCAGAAAAACCGTTTTTTGAGCAGGAAAGTAATATTTCACATTACCCATTGTTTTTCTTCTGGACAAATATGTAGATGAGCTACGGCTGTCATTTTTATATATTTAGAAATTATGTTCTTAGGCCATATTTTGCTAACGTTTCAACGATGAATACCTAAGCTAAGATAGAAAAAAAATCTCTCCAAATATGGTCGCCTCTGTCAGGGGCAATTGTAACAAGCTGTTACAATTGCCCCTGAAGGACTGTTTCTGTTAAAGTAACTCCCGTAGGAACTCGCGCGGTATTAAGCAGCTTTCCGCTGCATCAACACCAAGCTAATATATAACCAATCAGGGGCCACGGAGCGTTTTTGAAAGTGGAGGGGGTGAGCGGCAAGGGGGTGGGGGTGGGTAGGGTGCTGAACAGGCTAAAGATCACAAATGTATGGTGATTTGTCCGTTTTTGTACACGTTTCCTGACGAAAGTGGGGGGGGGGCTTAGAAATGAGAATTGCATAACGTTGAACGTATCCGTCAATCATTTATTTTATTCACAAGGGAAAAAAATGGCCTTATTTAAAAGCTCAGACATGAGAATTAAATTACTTTGAACATATCTGTCCAAAACGTTTTGTTGAAAAGGCAAAGAAATATTGATTTAGTCCGAAAAAAGGTGTCTTTAGTTTGTTTATCATTTGTTTCATTGTAATCAGAGCCTCAAGTTTTTTATTTTGTTTTTTAATAATTCATATCACTTTAATAGAAACGAAAAAGTAAACAAATATGAAGAGAGTGAACATTAGGTTCTTTTAATGCCAAAATTGTAAATAGGAGTAGACTTGTAAATAAAGAAAAACAGCAAAGAGTAGCCTCGTCGATGTATAAGCTCAAGCATCAGAACTTCATAACTTTAAATGAATTGTCAATTATAATGCTTTAAAAAAACAAAAGGTAACCATATCTATAAGCTCAGACATTAGAATTAAATAACTTTGAACATATCTGTCCAATACGTTTTGAAATATTAGAAATATTGATTTTGTCCGAAAAAGTGCCTTTAGTTTGTTTATCGTTGTTTCATTGTAATCAGAGCCTCATTTTTTTTTTAAATTCTTGTTGTTTTAATAATTTATATCACTTTACTAGAGAACTTCAGAACTTCATAAGTTTGAATGTATAGTCAATTATAGTGCTTTGTTTACAATTACAAAAGGTAACCTTATCTATGAGCTCAAACATGAGAATTAGATATTAGATAACTGTGAACATATAATTTGATTTGATTTTATTTGTCGAGTGTACATGGTATAAAACATAAAAGAAACACTGACAGGATAGCCCATGAATTCCGAAAAGGCTTATTTTATAGGGTCCTATAAAATGAGAAAGAGATTACGGACCCCCCCCCCCTTGATCTGCTTTTTCTTATTAGAAAAAAAAAACACACACATTAAAAGAGAGAAAGAAGAGAGAGGAAGGGAGGGAAATGGAGAGGAGGAGGAGAGAGGGAGAGGGGAAGGGCAGATAGGAAAGTAAAAAGGTAAAGATGGAGTGAAAGAAGAAAAAAGAAAGACAGAAAGAAAGAAAAGAAGAGGAGAGAGAGAGAGAGAGAGAGGGAGAGATGGGAGCCCCCATAAAAGATTAAAATATATTTTCAATATGATACCTGAAAATATATGTCCAATACGTTTTGTTAACAGGGTAAAGAAATATTGATTTTGCCAGAAAAAAAGTGGCGTACATTTTGAAGATTGATTTTACACACACAAAAGCTGTCATTTTTTTTTTTTAACTTCTTATCAGAAATGTATCATTTTATTTGGAAAAGAATGTGTTAAAGTCAAAAGGCGTAGGCCTAATATAAAGTTTTATACCACAGTTGTCAGTTTAAAGATATATTGGGTAGGTACAAAGTAGATAAAGAACCAAAATATGAATTGATGAAGGTTCTATTGTTCTACAGTTAAAGGGTGAAGCCCGAACAACCTTTGGAAAATTTTTTAAAAATATCTTAACTTTTGCCCCATATCATGAATATAACAAGTGGAAAATATAATATAAATGAGTCAAACATTGTCATGTTTTATCATAATTAGCTTATGTGGTTTAAATCTTGGATCTGTCAAGTGCATAGCTTTGATAAAGAAAAACAAAATGTTACAATTTCATGTGTTACAATTTCATGTGTTACAATTGCCCCGTACGTCTGTTACAATTGCCCTGGACACGGGGCAATTGTAACACTCGGCCTCTTGTTTTGAAATGGTAATGGCTTCAAAATAACTTGTTATACTCAGCCCAAACCTATTAATATGTCAAGCTAAGATATGCATATTTCATTTTATTTAGTTTTAAGCAAGTATTTAGCTTTAATAAAGTTGATAGATCAAATTTGGAAAAAACTGTTACAATTGTCCCCGGTCTCCCCTACAACATGTACAAAAAATACACACAAAAAGAAAGGAAACAAATTCCACCATTCTTCAAAGGTCCATATTATTTATAATTATTTGATACATGTAGGGATTTCGAGGCCGAGTGGATATTGTTAACGAACATTGACGTTTTATTGTTTATGTGTATGGCTCTGTAAAGAATTGAATATTTAAACAGTGGAAAATTTATATTTTACCCCCTCCCATTATTACAACTTTTGCCCCTCCCAAATAAGAAAAAAAGAAAAGAAAGAAAAAAAAATAGTAATAAGAAAAAGATTGATGCGCATGCACCTAACGTGAGACTTTTTCGCATGTCGGAATCAAATTCAACGTTTCATTGCTTCTGGCCAAATATGGACACTTCACATTTGTGAAAGAAAAAAAAATCTTGGAGCTATTTAGGAGATTAATTCAAAAGAATAAAACTACGAACAGATAATTTATTATATTATATATTTAATATAAATTTATATCTATCTTTTATGTTTTACATTGTTAGAAAAAAAAAGTAAACTGCAGCAGTAGGTCAACCACTTAAAATTATGGCAATACTTTTCTGATCAGAGCAATTTTCGATCAGAAAAACACAAAAACGCAACAACAAAAAACACAAAAAAAAACAATAAAACAAAACGAACAAACAAAACACCCCCCCCCAATTTTTTTTTGTAATAAAAAAAAAAAAATAAAATAAAAACAAACAAACAAACAAACGATAAAAAAAGCCTAGTCGTATCATTATTGGGGGAGTAACGATCCGGATCATAATTATAGTCAATTAAGCCTGGGTTACACCAGAACCGAATCAGCTGCGAATCCACCCGAATACACTACTCGGGAGTATTCTGTTCTCCCCGCCTCCCAGAACGAGCGAAAATTCGGGAGGGATTCGGCTCGTTTTGAAATGTTCAAAAACCAGCCGAATACCCTCAAAAACACCCCCGAATGTGTCCCCCTCAAAGTGAGATACCATTCGTAGGGATCATTACGTGCCTTTAAGGTATATAATTTATTCAGAGGGAATAAAACCATTGTCCTTTTTCAGCTGAAAATTTCCAAGCCTGTTAATTGTTCCCATCCCAGGCCACTGAATTGTTAATGAATAGGACGTGATATCTAAAAGTGCATGAAAAGCGACAATGCACAACACTCGGTAGTCAAAGGATAAAGCGGCTACAAACAATCATTGTTGCGTCATTATTTCAATGGATTTCCGGTTTTATCTTGTGCGTTTCAGTGCACTAGAAACTTCCAGCTGTACGGAAGTTGTACACGTTTGGGAGGTTTTTTCGTGCTGGGAGTTTTTTTTTCTATTGTTCGATTCTATTGTCAATTGCCGTACAACTCTAAACCCTGTAGCAGAATACGGGCCCATAAGTTTCTTTCGCCAGCGGAATGAAAGGAAATGTGGTGGTCACAACTCGCCGTATACCTTCGACGTGCAACTCCCTACGATGGATTTCGTAGAAAATTCGTGCAGCGTATAATCATGCAGGCACGTTGCCTGTACGACGTGCAAGGAAGTTTTTCTCATATCCTTACTACAGAAACACAGGAATCAGTACGTGCATTGTGCATGCAACGCAGGTTTGGAACTGAAAAATAAGCATCTTTTAGCCATTAATTGACAAACTTAATGTTCCATTTTGAAATGTTCGTATTTCACCAGATTTTTTGCCCACTGTGAAAATTGTGGACAAAAATTAGCAATCACTTTATAGCGCTTCTTTAAGTGCCTGCTTTTTAAAATAAGATTGACAATTTCTTTATCGATAGCATCTTCTTTCTCTTCCGAGAAAGGAAAATTAAAAAGGTGGGTGATATTGAACAGGGTTAGATATAAAATTTATCTTGTATCCTAAAAAGGATTTCAATATCCGTGGATCTGAGGTAATCTAAGACCAAGCATCTTTTAAATGGCTGAGTCTTCCTGCAACAAATATGGGATAACTCACTACTTTTTTGTCTGGTAGATAGTGGAGGGTAGACAGGCGCGGATTCAAGATATCCGAATTGAATACATTTCTCAGGCCCAATTGTCTGGGGACAAAAGCTGCTCTATTATGTTTACGCATGGGCCCGATACTTTCATTGTATGAAATCAGGTTGCGTCCGCTACTGGGTGGAGGCTGGCGACGATTCTAAGTCGCATGGGGTGGAGATGAGGGTGGGCGCGTCGACGTGGATGGAGCTCGAGATGAGTGGTTCCATCACTGAGGTGGTCTCTGCCAGTTGTAGTCGCGTTCACGATTATATAACAAAGATCAGAACAGGGGGTATCATAACCCTGATCAGAACGCTTCGGCTTCTTATAACATTATTATATCTCTACCAATTTCTTCAAGGTCGCTTGTAGGTCGCAACCAAACATGCTCTGGTCGAGTTGCGTGTTGCGGCTACGCAAACCCCTATATCTGGGGTTCAGGACAGTTCGGCTATCCTAATAGGAGCATGACCGCACAATTAAGGCAAAGGCGTCAAGAGATAATCCTTTGATTCGCTGATACATCCACCTGCCTCTGTTCAATTGAAGCAGAATGCAGCTCCTGAAGAATTTCGTCTTATGAAAGGAGGCCCTTAACAACATGTTGTTGTAACTTCTGATTCTTTGCATTGATCAAACGAGCCTTAGGCCTATTGGGTAGAATAGCCTACCCCATATTTCAGGCACCACTGGGGCTTAATGTTATAGCGACTAGCTATTTTATCCAAACGCTCCTTTTTAGGAGGGAGAGTTATTAACGGATTTCATCCGTTTATCAGCAAGCTTGTCGAACTTCGCAGGACCGAAGTCCGCTGTGGTGTTGTCGTATAATTTTACGTAATCATTTAAATTGAATGATGCTATTACATCCATAAGATCGTAGACTCCATTTCTGAAAATTTCACAGTTTCTAAAATTTGAGATACCCAGTAATTCAGTGATATCAAGCCTATTATATAGTTGTTTTTTTTTTTCAATTATTGGATATAACAAAGTTAAGTCGATGCAGAACAGATTAGAGAAAGATATATGGAGGAAATCCTATGGAAGAATTTGCTTCTCCAGTCATTTGATATCTTGTTCTTTTTGCGATGTGTGTTTGATTTTGACATTATTAAGGAGACATGATACGATACATTGTACTACAGTCCATTCCCGTTATAACGAACACAAATACAATAACATTTTGTTTTCTTGAAGCAACTCGTTATAATGGGAGGGGACTGTTATATTTACCGATCATGATGACTAAACAATCCATTGTATTTTTTGAACAAATACATTTTTTTAAACAAATACATTTTTAATACAACTTGAAATTCTTTTGTTTAAGTCAAACAATATAGAATTTCAACTCTATTCTCTCACTCTGTCTCTCTTCCTCCCTCCCTCCCTCTCTTTATATCTCTCCTCATCTCTCTCTCTCTCTCTCCCTCCCTCCCTCATTCTCTCTCCCCATCTATTTCTCTCTCTCCCTCCCTCCCTCCCTCACTCTCATTTTTTTTTCTCACTCTCCATTGCTCTCTCCCTCCCTCCCTCCCTCACTCTCTTTTTCTCTCTCCCCCATCTCTTTCCCTCTCTCTATTGCTCTCTCTTTCCCTCCCTCCATAACAATAAAAAAAAAATAATAATAATACCGGTTTCTCATAAAGCGCTTTACCTGTTGAGACCAAAGCGCTTACAGTATATTATTACCCCTCCCTCACTCTCTTTTTTTTTCTCTCTCTCTCTATTGCTCTCCCTCCCCATCTGTCTGTATCTCTCTCTCACTGGTTTCTGTCTATCTTATTCTCTTTCCATTTCTTCTTCCTTTTTTTTATTATCTTTTTAAATATAATTAGTCACTTTGCTAATTTTCAAAATATTGACTCTGAAACATTTTATATGTGATGCTGTATTATTTCTGTTGCTAAGAAATACCTTGAAATATCAAACATAAATGAAATAGGCAGACATAAATCCATGCTGCACACACAACAATATTAAATTTTGTTAATGCTCGCCAAATGTCACCAAGTACAACATCAAAACTAAATAAGCTATTTATATTTTTGTTTGTTTGAATTGAATCCATATTGCAGTTTATCATTAGATTGTCTTTCTCTGGCAAATATTTAAACAAGAACTAGGCGTTAAACACACAACAAAAAAGCAACAACAATGTGACACTTTTGTTTGATACACACAACTTTTATTGCCTAAAATATGGAGAATAATAGTTTTAAAAAATTATACCCTCTACTAATTACAACACTTTGCTGAAGTGTGTCTACATCTTCTTATTACAATTATTATGCCTTTAAAGGACTCCTCCGGGCTGGAGATTTGCATTATTATATAAAGTAAAATCTAAAAAGCACAACACTGAAAAAATTTCATCAAAATCGGATCACAAATAGCAAAGTTATGAATTTGCTTAGGTTTTGAATTTCTTTAGGAAACAGTTTTTGCCATCTTCAAATTGGCAAACTGATGATGTCTCAGTCCCCCTACTTTCTTTGTATTTTATTGTCTGAAATACCAATTATCAAGATTTTCTCCCCCAAGGACATAAAAACAGGGATTAATCCTTCTGGAATGTTCAAGGTCACTAGTGCTTTTACCGATTTCAGTATATGGGATAGATTTTCTGTATACGCAATATATGAAAAAATGAGAAAAATAGGATTTCATATAATACAATACACAAGAAATAGGGGGACTGTGACATCATCATTTTGCTCATTTGAATATTTAAATATTCAAATGAGACAACAAGACAATGCCAAGAACTGTTTTAAGAAAAAAAATCAATACTTAAAAAAATGCTTAACTTTGTTATTTTCCATCCGATTTTGATGAAATTTTTTGAGTTGTGCTTGTTAGATTTTACTTTACTTTACAAAACTTTTTAATTTCAGCCCGGAGTCCTCCTTTAATACTCAAACATAAAAAAAAACAAAAAATTGTTTAGAACTACAACATTAACAAATGCGATTCATTATGTTACAGCTTGCAAAAGAAATAATAGTTTTATGGATCAATGTAATGAACTTGCACTAAAGTGTGTCTATATCTACTTGCAATTTATATGATTACAACATACTCATACATAAAAACTTTAGCATTTATGAGAATTAAAAACCCTCATCGTTTCATATTCCTAATCTCAGAGCTTGTAAATGAGATAATCACATTATTATACATATCAAAGTAATTTATCAAAGTAATACGGGCAGTTTCAAGCAAAACAGGACATGAAGCTGAAATTCTAATGTGCCGCTGTGCCTTTAAAAATGCAAATTAGGATCTGAAATTACCACAAAGGCTTCTTTACAATACAACCAATCATTTAAGTTTAAAAAATTGCATTACAGTATTCTTGCGCTGAATAATTGATCAAACCCAAATTTGCATTATGGGACTATGGGGCTTTAAATGCCTCTAATTCTTATATCTCGTCACTTTTTGCCAATTTTTTTTTGGCTTAATGTAATTGTCATGGTCTACTGCAACAAACTTTGGTATTAATATTTCTTTATAATGCATCTCTCCTCACGAAAAAGACCGGGAAACCAGATGTCACTCCGTAACCGTCACTCCGTAACCGGACAAGGGTTCAAGTTTTAAGTCTTAATTAACAAAAAATTAAACCAATTTTTTTTTTATGCAAGGTGGCATATTATACCTAGAATAACATAGAATCCAATCAATAACTCAAAATTGTGATAGCCATTTAAAGTACACCGAGTTTAAGCAAAATGTTTTCTGCTCAAATATGCATGTCCATTTTGCGTCACTCCGTAACCATGATTATGAATATTCATATCTCATTAATTAAGAGGATCACTTTAAAAAAAAATTATCATTTTGAAAAGAGGGTACCATCAGCTTTTGTCATGAACCATTTCTTTGTACATAAAGATTTAAGTATGGATGATAAACTTGTTTGAATGCTGAAATGTTGCTTCTGAATGTCACTCCGTTACCTTGGAACTGCCCATACACTAAAATATGCCTATCTCTATTTCCGATTACAATACAAAACAATCACAACATAAAGAAAACTTTAAAAAAAAATAACTATAAACATTTATGAGAACTAGAACATGATAGTCACGATCCATAATCTTACAGCTTGCAAATAAAAATATCACTTATATGACTATCATATCAAAGTATGTCTAGTTGTCTACATCTACTTCCGACTACTATACATCTAATTTTTAATACTAAAACATATACTTACACATAAAAACCATTACATTAGTAAAAACTAATACGGCGGTCACAACTCGTCGTAGGCTACGGGGCACGTGCAATCAACGTAGCCTGCGTTGATTGCACAATGCATGCACAGGTCCTGGGTCAACTTCTGCGATTCCTGCGTTTCTGTGGTAAGGGTATTGGAAAAACTTCCTGCACGTCGTACATGCAACGTGCCTGTGAGGTACCTGTGCTGCACGATTTTTCTACGAAATCCATCGTAGGGAGTTGCACGTCGAAGGTACGGCGAGTTGTGACCGCCGTATAAAGCATCATCTCATTGATTTGTATTCTTAAAGCTTGCAAATGAAAATGATCAGATAATACACCTCGCTGTACTTGCACCAAAGTATTCTACATCTACTTCCGATTATAATATTATTACAACATAAAACAAATAGTTGTACATGAAAAACTTAAAATTTATGAGAACTAAAACCTCCACAGTCCTTCAACTTGTAACTATAATAATTACATAATCATACACCTCACTGTAATGTGGGTCTATTTGTGCTAAAGCATGTCTATTCCTACTTCCAATTTCAATAGATTTTGCCTGTTATAGTCCTACTCTATTCAAAAAGTTTTAAAATATTTATCAAAAGCAGAGCTTATTCTGTAAGCTAATTGGATTCAAGTGTGTCGGCATCTTCCGATGTCGATACTTCTGCTTTTTAATACTAAAATATTTTATGGGTACTAGGCCCTTAAGCTTTCCTCTACAGTTTACAAGATATATATATATATATATATATATATATATATATATATATATATATATATATATATATATATATATATATATATAATTTATATATAATTGTTCCACTATAAGTTACTTGGGCTAAAGGATGTCTTCTGCCTTTTAGGCCTAATTGAATAAACACAGCAATTATTAGAACAGGACCTCATGGTGGTCTATGTATAGCATACAACTTACAAATATTAGTGGAATAAAAATGTATATACATTTTAAGTTGTATACCTGTAAATATGTTTTTTATCAGGTTTTTTTTTCATGTCCACATCAAATAAGTTTTTTTTGTCTCCTTTTATACCCACACTCATCAACCAGAACTAGTCATCCATTAAACATATTTACAATTATGAAGAATAGCACATGCAACCTGTAAGCTCCGCTTCAAACTACTAGTACTTAGACTAAAGTAATAATATTACTATAACAATATTATTACTTTAACAATACGTCTACATCTACTTCCAGTTTAAATACAACTACACTGTAAAAAAAAATATATGTATTTTTACAGCAGATCTGCTGTCAGCAGAGTCGCCATAAAAATGTAATTAAAACTAGAGCTTTATAATTGTAATGCGTACACTTATCGGTGGTATGTAGGGGAGAGTGTGGTTATATGGAACATTTTTCACAAAAATGGCCGTAAAACAAAAGCGGATTTATTTCAAGAAACAAAAAATTATCAGCTTGAGTGTATATCTGTATGCTACAAATACCCCATAAAATTCTTAAACTTAGTGATGGTTCCGGAAAAATCCATCTTCAACAAGACCATGTCAAGTGTTCCAACTAACCCCATACACGGGGTTAGTTGGAACATGGTATTTAAGTTGAAACATTGTGCATGATATCTTAAAAATTATATTTAAACTATCTACCATATTATTGCATGGGTTCAGCAGACTTGTTTTATTGATTCCCATTAAAATATTAAAGATTGGTGTTCATTTTTTTTTCTTTACTTCATGTTTTATTACACTTGATAGCATCCACTCACATACAGATATTCTTAAGTCCTGTGAAGTAGCATTCTGCATAAAAATTGTCCAATTTGCACTAATTTACATGTATAAGAATATTTCGGAACACGTCATTGAATTATATGATTTTTATTTTTTTGTTTAGTTGAAACCTATTTACTTAGTACATGTTCCAACTAACCCCGTTCAAAATGTTCCAACTAACCCCAGAGGCCTATTTGATATTTGTAAGCTTACAGCACAAAAGAGGGACATCAACATGCCATATATTTAACCTTGTTTTGTAGCTTGGTATAACTGTTTGTTATACTCAAAAACAGGCCAAGTTAATTTATGATCGTCTTTGAGGTATTAAAACATTTGTAAAAGTGACAAAATTTACTCAGAAGGTGAAAAAACAAACATTGCTTTCTAACTTCACGAGGCTTGAAGCACGTGTGCTGTCTAAAATGTGGTGGATGGCAGTTGCTAATAGCAACAACCTGAGGGTACATTTGCATAAATATATTCATAGCCGTTAAAGAAAATTACAATGATTCAACTAACCCCGTGTTCCAACTAACCCCACTCTCCCCTACTGATATGTATGTGTAATGCAAAAGAGTATGCAGCAATTGGCTACAGGAGAGAGAGAACAAAAATGAAACGGAGAGAGAGAGTGAAATAAACTTTTTGATAAAGAAGAAAATGAATAGTGTAATGTGATGAATTCACATTTAATTACCTTTTACAATTCGACTGTTTGTGAACTGTCTCTGCCTTAACATGAAAAGCATTTGGGAGAAAATCAACCAATATTTATGCTGATAATAACTAAATTTGGATTGGAAAAAAAAAAAAATGAAATTTTGGGTTTGCATGAGAATATGCCGATGCGATGTTTTATTCCTTAGACCCCACATTTTATAAGTGGTTTATATTTTACTATGTCATAAACTTTCAGAACATGTGAAAAAATAAAAAGGGTTTCGACCTTTCGGACGAGCTTTGGAGGATTCTAAAGACGTATGTTTTGTTATGTTTTTACGTTAATTGCCCCATTGACGCACGCGCGGAAATTGAAATTTGATGAGCGCGTGCGTCTGTATGGTCGGCTGGAAACGATTTAAAATATATAGAAACTCCTAAGAGAAATGTCTAAATTGCCAATCAAGAAAAAACCCTGGAATTTTATGCGATTTACAAAGTGCACGCAAAACGCGCGCACGGGCGCTTACGCGCAGACATTTTCAAAATTCTTGAAATGGCCTGAAACATACATTGTATAAATATGGGGTGATTTTGAGCATTTTTAGATTTTGACACACCGGTTTTTCAAAATTTTAAACCTGTTACAAGCATTTATCAAATAGGCTGTCGAATTATTTTTTGTTAGGAAAATAACGCTCTTCAATTTGAGACCAGCCACGATTCATTTGGCCACAATTTTTGACAATAACAAGAGGTGCTATTTACATTCGTACATACCACCTAATGAGATGGCTTGTCCAATGCAGAATACGCGTACACTTCAAATGTAATGAAATGACATGCCTTCTTTAATCGTCAATTTAGACTGCAAAGCCGGGGGTAAAACCAGAGTAAATGCGCTAATGTTGTAGGGAATTGTCACAGCTACAACATACTGAAAATTTGAAAGAGAAACGGCACATATTTACTGAGAAACACTCCTCTTTGTCCCAAGATTATGACATCATTAAACTGAAATCGGTTCCAATTTGAAGAGACGATCATTTCGTTATGAATAGTCTAAAAATAGTGTTCATGGTGTCAAATTGTTGCGAATATTATCAAAATTACTTTAAGAGCCAAAAATCGCGTATCTGGAGCTGCATTCTTTCCCGACGCGCATAAATGCGCGCAAAATCGTGCGCGCGCATTTTTCTTGAAATGCTTAAAATGACCTGAAACGTACTCTAAATTGACCAAAAGGGTAATTTGAACATTTTTAATATTTGCGCGCGCGTAATTCCTTAATGCGCGCACGTACGCGCGCGCATTACTTTTAAAAAATGCGCTTTAATTTGAAGTTTATGTGTACTAAATATGATTAATCAATGATTATTTGTTATGAAGTAATGATTGATAATGTGATTTTACAAAATGGCGTCTAGATGACGTCACATTATGTTAATGAGCTAAAACAGATTTCAGTGCTCAGATCTCATAAGGATCAATCATTGCTGAAAATTTGAAATACTTTAATGAATTATTTTATGAGTTATCGTGTCTAAAAGATTTGTACAGAATAAAAAAGAAAGAAAAAGAAGATTCTGACAATAACAATAGGTGATATGTACATTACGTACATACCACCTAAAAAGAAGATTCGGACAATAAAAAGAGGTGATTATGTACATAGGTACATACCACCTAAAAACAGTTTTGTTGTAAGTTTATCCTGCAAATGATTACGTGAGAAATACAATATATACATCAGGAGTAGCACATTTGTTCCGTTTTAACCAAATACGTATGCTATAAAACTCTATTTTTTCCTTCTCTTTCATCAATTCTTAAGGGAGAATTTTACAACAAACTGTATTTCAAATTACATTTTTGAATGACGACTCTGCTGACATCACTTTGCTGTATTTTTTTCTGTATTTTTTTTTTATTTTTTTTAATTTTTTTTTTACTACAGTGTAGGCTACTCCTAGTTATATTCTATACAAAACTTTCTAAATAGCAATCGATAATGATGAAGGATGTTTATAGAGCATGTTATACGCTCTACCAAAACTACTTTGGCTACATTAGATACAAACATAATGTACAAAGTTCAATGTAGTTCTGGTATAATAAGAGCATAATTATGATATATTTTGTATTCGATTCATTGTGAGATTACGATTCATATAAAGGGAAGCTCAGGACCCAAATTAATTTGCTTTTATAAAAAGCAGAAAAATTAGAAAAACAGATTTTAAAAAGTTTGAAGAAAATCGGACTGATAATAAGAAAGTCATGAATATCTTTACGATGCACAAAAACTTGATCGCTATACCGAATTGGCAACACTGTCACAAACCTGTGATGTCACAGGGGCACAACTTTCCATGCATTTTCTATATTGTTTTATGATAAAATTTCACTTTATTTGTTAAGAAACTGTTTTCCTTGAACTTTGGCCAAGATATATTGATGGTAATATGCTACTGCATCTATACATATATTGTAAAATCAGCACCCCATCTAGAAATACAAAAGACAAAGATTTTAAGTAGGTTTTTAGTATAGAAAAGAAATATTGATGAGTGCTGAATTTCATGAAAAATATCACTTTTCTTTTGAAATATCATTATAATTCTCATTTTATGAAAATGCATAGATGCAATAACTTATTGCCATCAATATATCTTGGCCAAAGTTATGAGGAGAACAGTTTCTTAACAAAGGAAATGAAAATTTATCATAAAACAATATAGGAAATGCATGGCAAGTTGTGCCCCTATGACATCACAGGTGTTGCCAATTTGGTATAGCGATTATTTTTTTTTGTGCATCATAAAGATATTATATAATAATAATAATAATATGGATTTATTTACCCAGGGTAGCCACTTCAATTCTGACCACTGTTCTCCCAGCGGGCCCTGCATGATGTTATTATTACCCCCAAGCTCCTTGTAAAAAGGCAACTTTTTAGGTACCATTTTTGTAAGTCTTTGGTATGACTCGGCAGGGTTTCGAACTCACGACCTCCCGTTCATGAAAGCAAGGTGGGCTACCTTTTTACGGGCGCTCTAACCGATTGTGTTATCTTGTCCGGTTTCATATTCATAACTTTCTTATTATTAGTCCGATTTTCTTCAAACTTTTTTAAATCTGTTTTTCTAATTTTTCTGCTTTTTATTAAAGCAACTTATTTTGGGTCCAGAGCTTCCATTTAAAAGGTTCCGTGTAGGGCATATAACAGGGAGTCAAGTATCAAAATCGGGAGTAGATAGACACATACTTTAGCCCAAGCGGAACTTTAATACATGATTATAATTATGAGCTATTCTTTAAAATCAACTTTATATTATACTTATGATGTACGTTTCTCCATCCATTCCCTATTCTAAAAAAAACAAAAAAACAGATCTACATGCTATTAAAATAATTATTCGTTCATTACTACATATATTTCAGTCCTATACAGGTATTGGTAAACATACCACAACTTTAAAAAAAAAAATCACATTACAGCTATAAAAAGATACATAAATATATATTAAAAATATAAATTCAGGCTAATATTATCATCACCGCGGTTTTTGATGAATTTACCATACAACTAAGACTTTTTTTTTGGGGGGGGGCGGTTGGGTTTGGTAAATTTGCATAAGGCCTATAGCTTTCAAGTACGAAACTCCTTTTTTTGCAATTTTGTTCATAATTTTGTTTGTACCCAACAGAAAAAAGATCTTGCACTTTGTATGATATTGACATGGATAGGATATTAGGTAGTAGTGCAGTCAGACCGTCCAGACTGACTTCATACCGACTAAAATTGAATGAAAATTCCAAGATCGAGAACCGATGCAAGCCCGGCACTAAAACCGACAACCCCGATTCTCCCTGGAACCCTCCCTGATTCTTCCTGGATCCTGCACACTGATACTGCATAATGATTTCTCTTTATTTCGTTTTGTTTTGATTTGTACTCATCCAATGAATTGAATTTGGATAGATGTTGGGGGTTCTTAGTCACTATTATAGTATGTTCATGTTATTATGCGCTTATCCAGGATTTCACAACAGGGCCCGAAATGATTTTGACGCCCCAAGTAATTTCCAAAAGACAACCCCCACCTCACCAGTAAAACTTAAGTCTACAGCTAAAATGTTCAATAATCATGTAAATAAATTTTCTCTTTCAAAGTTGATTCTCTGGGTTTTTATTCATTTAGTTATTTTATTTATTTTTTTTTACTTTGTTTTGATGATATAATAACAAAATACTGCACATTAACTTCATATTAGAAACAAATTATATCTACCTAATGACTCAAAGGCAAAAAACATTAGAACTCTTTGGGGTTCAATTCTGTTAGCTTTTCATGAATAGCTAGAGTATCATGTGAGCAGGAGCTGAAATTCTCAGAAACAGAATGTAATTACCCTTATGAAAAAATATGCAAGCGCGAAGCGCAAGCGAATTATTTACTCTGACCAGAAGGCATGGAAGTTCAAGCACTTTTGGGTTTCAATCTTCTCATGAATATAATTTTTTTTTTACAATTAAGTTTTCGGTCAATTTAGCACCTCCAGTGAGAGATCGATTTCACGCCCCTCAATAATTTTCTGATCAATGTTTAGCGCCCCGTAGTTTCAAATAAATTTAACGCCCCTTTATTTCAAAAGTACTTTGGCGCCCTATTAGTTCAGGATCAGTTTAACGACCCCTAATTCTAAGATTAAGTTGGCGCCCCTGAAGTTAAAGATC
This sequence comes from Paracentrotus lividus, assembly GCA_940671915.1. NCBI lineage: Eukaryota > Metazoa > Echinodermata > Echinoidea > Camarodonta > Echinidae > Paracentrotus > Paracentrotus lividus. The sequence goes on along the minus strand of CALNVZ010000641.1, from coordinate 36,797,891 downwards.
AATTTATTGCCCCTTAAGTTGAGACGATTTTGCGCCCTCTTTGATTTTAAAATCAAGTTTAAGATCAAGGCACCTCTCATGTCATGTCAATTTTGGCTCTTCCAAGTTTGATATATATTTGGCACCGTATCAGGACATCTCCCCCGGAGGACAACTCCCCCGGGGACAACTCCCGGAGGACAGCTCCCCCGGAGGACAACTCCCCCGAAGAGGACATCTCCCCGATGAAAACTCCTCCGGAGGACAAGTCCCACAGAGGACATATCCCCGAGTAAACTCCCCCGGAGGACAACTCCCCGGAGGACAAACTCCCCCGGAGGACAACTCCCCGGAGGACAATACCCCTGGAGGAAACTCCCCGGAGGACGGACTCCCCCGGAGGACGACTCCCCCGCAGCACAATACCCCGCAGGACAAGTCCCCCGAGGACAACTCAACCATTCCGGAGAACAGATCCACATGCACTCGTTAATTTTTGCTCCATTTGCGATTTTTTTTTTTTTTTTTATTTTATGTTTTTTAAACCGAAATAGCCATTCATGGAAATACAAAATCTTTTGCAATTTTTGTTTTTGTTTTTTTTCCGGCGAAGGGTGTTATAGTTTGGCAGCTGTAGAGGCGTACTGCTATTTGGAACCGCTTTTTTATCGTCAAAAGAGAGAGAGAGAGAGAGAATATCAACTTCAATCTTAAATCCATAGGAAGATGATCTGTTTAGATGAGAGGTATGTAGGTCAATGGTCAGGCCGTAATAGGATTTTTGCGGGGTTCGAAATTCGAAAAAAAAATGAACCTTTTGAAAAAAAATGATTCTTGAGCGCAAAGCGCGAGCCGAAATTTTTTTTACTAAAATGACCCGAAGCAGTATATTTTTACTTTTATATGGTTCTATTTTTGTTGTTGTTATTCTCTTACAAACGGTGACGATCATCTTTCTTTCAGCCCCCCCCCCCAAAAAAAAAAAAAAAAAAAGAAAAATGAAAAAGAAAAGGATTTTCAAGCGCGAATCGTCAAGTGGAAAATTTTATATCACACTTCTTTAATTATACAAACATACATGTACAATATTTGATACAAGGGTTTTGTTTTGTTTTTGTTTGTTTTGGCTTGTTTCAGCAATGTTCTAAAATATATAAATGATTTCATCGCGATATGTTGACGGAAATACTGAAAAATTGGTTGATATACCGAGATGTTTTAATGTCATTACTTATCTGGAGATATTTTTCATACCAACACTAGTTGCAATAAACACCCTCTTATGATAGCGATGACACGGCATGAATGCAAAGCTGTGCAAGTGCATACTTATGAACACACACCATTCAGATATAACAATTGTGATGCGTCACGTCGAAATGAGAGACTAGTCGCGATTTTTGAAATCCATTTTATTTGATATTATTGATCCTGATTCATTGCCTTGAATTTGATATATAAACCGACTGTAAAGAGTAAATAGAAGTGGAGATATTAGCCTCTGAACGCGAGGAGAATTGTGCTCTTGGAAATCAAATCAGAGAAAAACGTCTGCGAAGTTTTGACTTCCTAAACGGAGAGGGGAAATGAGCGTGGACTGCGCTTGTATGTCCGGAAAAAAAAAAAAATTATGACCGAAAAAAACACTCGCCGAAAAACTGCTTTTTTACCACTTTTCCGTTTATCATTTTCACTCATTTTTTTAACAGAGCAAAGATGAAGCATGGTAAAACCAGAAAATCAAAAAAAAAAAATTTCCTCAAAATTTTGAGTTTTTTATTAGTTTGTCGATTTTACTCGGATCTTTGATCTGCGACTTTCTTCTCTCATTTCGGCAAGACGTATTCACACTTGTCTGTAAAATCTTAAACCCAATGACAATGATTGTTATTACATTATTCCTTGAAAAATGACAAAACAAGTGATGATTTTGGAATTGAGTTTTGTGAATTTCTTTTTGATCAATAGAAAAAATGTTGTTCTTCGTTTAAATTTTGCGCCCATTTCTAATTTGTTTAGGGTGTGATTAATTATTAATTAAAGCTTAATTTATCGTGGCTCACCCCCCCCCCCCTTTGCTGAAGACGACTAGAGATATGTAAGGCAACTCGCCCTTCGTGCTCTTTTCTACTCCTGTAGCTTCATATTTCCCCAATTTAGCATCCTTCCCTTTTTCAACATTTCTTTTATTCTTGCATTTTCATTAATTTTCCTTTTCTGAGGGTCACATTTGCGGTTCGGGGGTACCTCTGAATCTGGCCAAAAACTAACAACCTTTGAGGGAAGTAGTAGCCATTCATAGATTGGAAGGGTGGTTCCAATGGGATGATTAAACATTAAACAACCATTCCCTCTTCGCTTGTCATACAGAAGGGAAAAGTAATGTTAATAATTGAACAGAAAGAAAACCCAAGGGGTTGGCATAAATCAATAGTTATAAAGAATTTAAAGTGAGGGGAGATGTCATCCGGGGAGTTTGTCCTTGGGGGACCTATCCTCCGGGGGAGATGTCCTCCGGGGGAGTTGTCCTCCAGGGGAGTTGTCCTGCGGGGGAGTTGGTCCTCCGGGGGAGCTTGTTCCTCAGAGGGTGTCGTCCTCCGGGGGAGTTGTTCCTCCAGGGGAGTTGTCCAGGGGGAAGTTGTTCCTCCGTGGGAGTTGTCCTGGGGGAAGCTGTCCTCCGGGGGACTCGTCCTTGGGGGGACCGTTCCTCCGGGGGAGATTGTCTGCGGGGGACCTGTCCTCCGGGGGAGCTGTCCTCCGGGGGAGTTGTCCTCGGGGGAGTTGTTCCGCCGGGGGAAGCTGTCCTCCGGAGTTGTCCCCGGGGGAGATGTCCTCCGGGGGAGATGTCCTAGAACCATTTGGCACCCATAAGTTTGTTACCGATTAGTAGCCCCCCTAAGTTTAAAATGGAATTGGCTTCCCCTCTAACTAAGATTTGGGGACCCTAGGTTTGAGACTAATTTGAAGAGTGTAGTGGAAGAATACTTAGTCACTTTTTTTTTCAAAAATGGAGTTTTTGCATAAATGCTATTTACATACCATTACAAATCATGTGCAAGTGTTAGTTTTGCACAAAAAAAAAAAAAAAAAAAAAAATATTTGCAAAGTGCCCCAACCAGCAACCCCCATTTTTCGAAAATTGAGATTTGTAGTGGAAGAAGATAGTACTTATGTCCATCATTGTAGTAGGGAAAGAAGTACTTAAGTCCATTGATTGTAGTGGAAGAAGTACTTAAGTCCATCATTGTAGTGGAAGAAGTACGTAAGTCCATGATTGTAGTGGAAGAAGTACTTAAGTCCATCATTGTAGTGGAAGAAGTACCCAAGTCCACCCAGCTGTGACTCCAAGGTTTCATCACTATTGGAAGCGGAATAGGGCAGTTCTCCTATTTTCTGGTATTGGCAGACCCAAAAATATGTACCAAGATTTGCCTGACATTAATATGTATGTGTTTGTGTGTGTGCGTGCATGGGGGTGGGGGTAAAAAAAATTATGTGTTTTTGGAGGGTAGTTAAAATCGTATAACTGGTCTTCACAGTAGGGAACTCGTAGTCATTCATAGTAAATGCAGTATTCGGAATTTGCAAGAGAGTAAGCTTAAAGGTCGGGGTGGATGATCAGCGCCGCCCCCATTACAAAAATTCGGGGTGTCAAAGCATGCACACATAAAGGTTCACCTGCAATGTTGCGTCCCACATGTCTACACATAGAGGTCACCTTTTTCGATACATTAAAACCATGCATTGATACTCTTCCAGATGTTTGCCTGTCGGTGTTCAATATTGTTAGAATAATGCATGTCCTATGTATTCTACATTACCCGTATCAATGGAGAAAAAGGAGTGCATTATTGTTACAATATTGCACTCCGCGATGCCAGTAAAATGCTGCACGCAACAGTTTACAACAATGGATACGCGGAGCATCAATTTACGTCATAATGGCATAACAGCTTATAACAATGGATACGCGGAGCAACAATTTACTCCATAATAGCACAACAGCTTGTAACAATGGATACGCGGAGTAATTTAATTGGAATGATTAATGACTCCATAAATTAACAAATAAAGTGAAAATAACTTATGTATGATATTTAATTTTACGATTAACCCGTGTTATTTTTGCATAAATTGATATTGGGCTTTAGTTTATATTTTCACTTTATTTGTTAATTTATGGAGTTATTAATTATGACCTTTACTGCCGCCCTTAGAAACCATGGGTTCAGACTACGATTTTATCTATTTGCCTGATTTTTCGTGAAATTAAACAAAAAATAAATAAAAATCATATCAGTTGCACTGTTAGAACGCGGTTTAAAAATTCGCTGTTTAAAAAAAAATGTTGGTTTAAAAGTTAAACATTCTTGTTTAATATCTAAACATTGTTATTCAAAACTGGAAAAAAACGAGGTTTTATAGCCTTAAACAAGACCTATTTAGAGACATATTACACTGTTTTAAACAGGTTTTGTTTAAACAGGCCGAGGCAAATGTCACGTGATAGTCATGAGCTAAAGGCGTCACTCGTTACATGCAAGGTAAATCGGAGGTTATGGGGTTATTGTCCGGGGGGTAATTGTCCTCGGGGGGTAAATGTCCGGGGGTAATTGTCCGGGGTGATTGTCCTAGTACCATCTGTGGTGATTGGTGATATCTCATGTATGATTATAATATGTAATAGTCTTTGCGATGAGAAGACTTCGAGCAAAGACTAGCAGGTCATGTTAATGTAATGTTTACAAACAGTCTAGTGCCATGAACTGTGATGATGACCTGTTGATGACAGATTTGAAACAGGCCACTAATGGAATAAGAATGTACTGTGTGAGGATACAGTAATCCTCACTTGTTATGACATCTCAAGTCAAAGTAAGATGTATTATTACACTGTGCTCTAGACATAAACCTTAAATGTCCATCCAGCCTCTATTTGTGATCTGTACTGATGTCATATCCATTACACCCATCACATCAAAATGTTATATGGTGTCAGATCGGGATATATATCAGTAAACATCGCGGTTTTAATTGACTTGGAGAGGATCAGAAGTTTTGGACTAAAACCGAGCTGGAAGAGTCTGATGTACAACCAGGATGGACAAGCCGAAAAACTCGGGCCAGATTCATTTCGTATTATCATGATTATGATTTCATTTGAATATCTGTACGAGTAAAGAGCAATATTATAGCCAGTATGTCTAGAATTGTATGACTGTGCGTATCTGTGCCCAAGCTTTCAAGAAAATGAAAAGGGGTAGAGTAGGCAGAACAGTGCATACAAAGTATTGCTCAGTGAAGTGTTTAAATAATTAAGCTTAATGTATAAGGTCTGCATTTATGAAAAAGCTAGTTATTAACATGTGAGTAAGAGTCGTGTTTAAACAATTGAGCTAAATGTTTTCAGGAAACATTTATTAGAAGCCTTTTGTTAACACTGTTTGCTCAGCTTAGTCAGCTACGTCAAGCTGAGAGAGAAAATGCTACATAATATTGTTACAAAGAAACAGAAGTAGCAGGGTTGAAAATAAACTCAACTTAAAAACTTAGCTAGGTTGACAAGTAACCAAGGAAGAGCTAAAGTGATGGTTGGAAAGAAACCAAAATGTTAAAACATAGCAGAATGGTTGAAAAGACACCCAGAGTTGAAGAGAAACCCAGAATTTGACAAGAGGTTGAAAAGACACAAAAAAACTTGACTAAGGTTGAAAAGACACCAAGTCGTAGCTATAGGCTGAAAAGATACCAGAAATAATATAGCTAAAGGTTGAAAAGATACCAGAATATTGCTGTCGTTGAAAGCTAAACATAGCTAGTCGTTGAAAAGAAACGAAAATTTTTTTTAGCTCATCGTTTATTGGTTTAAAGGCACGTTAGAAGGAGCTATAAGGTTGAAAAGATACAAAATAATAGAGTGAAACGGCAAAGTACCCAAGTTAGTGAAATCTTAGAGATTTGTAGTTGGAAATCCACAAAGTTATAATAAGTGGAAAATTGAGTTTATTTAAGTAAATTTGGAAAAGTTTACAAATTTGAGATTTATTGACCTCAAGTCTTCACTAGAAAAGTAGTGTGAAGGAAAAGTAGATCACTAAGGAAGTGACATTGTGTATATAGTAGATATAAATCCAAGAAAGGATAGATAGCTTTGAAAAGAAAGGCAAAAATTCCGAGAGGGTAAAAGTCTACCCCAGAGGAAAGTAGAAAAACCAGAAATTAAAAATAGAACTTGCAACTGGAAAAGTTGAGTTTATTTTGGGATGATTGAAAAGAAATTCGGTCATCGCCCCCTTAACATGCGTTAACTGGTAACTTGTAACCTGTGCCGGAGTGACCGAGGTTAATAACCGAAAGTCTGAGAGATGTACTTCGAGGATTGGTAAGAAGGCATGTTAAAGTGGTTCAGGCAATGCCAGTGCCCGTGATGTCGGAAGAGGCGATTCTTTTGGACAGAAAAGAAACGTCAAAATTGTGAAAATTTAAATAAAACTCAGTTGCTAAGGTAGTAAACGAATTGCAATTTGAAGTTTGTATTTGAATTTGAAAGAAAAACCTTTCTTGTTAAGGCTGTTCAGTCACAATGTATGGGAATTGTGATAAATTAAAATGCTGATCAATGTTGTGGTAAAAGACATAAATCAGAGTAGAATTTGATAATAGTTTAAGAAATATTTTCTGGAAAAGTGAGTTTGTTAAACGAAAAGTTAAACAAAGTAAAACAAATCACAGTAGTTGTTTGGTACCGCATGAAAAATGGGTAGCCAGAAAATTAAGTCAAACAAAAGAGTTTAGACAAAATTAATTAGTATTGCTCAGTAGCAGTCAGAAAAGCACTGGAGCATAGTAAGAAACAATGTCAGGAAAATAAGGCATTAGTAATCTTTAAAAAGAGAAGGAAAGAAAAAGTAATAGTGTGAGCAAAACAGCAAACATGCTCAATAATAGATTGTCACTAGTAAGGTGATCAAAGACGAGGACAAGCTGAGAGACAGCTCAACGATGCGATGACTATAGATGGAAGCGCGAAGCTACAGAACTAACTTTATCGACTGATAGCAGCACCTTCGAGCTTCGAATCATATAGATAAACTTGTAAATAAGAAGAATGACTTTCGTGATTTGTAGATAGAAACCAGAGCGGAATAAACAAGGGACCTTTCGCTCTGAGCTTTTGTAGGATAGAATTATAACATAATTGGAATTTTAAAGTAGCCTATGGTGCATGTGAAACATCAATATAACCAGAAGAAATTGGAAATTCCTACAAATTACAAAGTCAGCGAAACACCGGATTTATTAGTTGCAGATATCCTCAAGAACAAGGACTCGCGGTTAAAATGAAATACTGGACTCAGTTGAATAAATGTACAAGGTGTGACTGCATGCATACAAGTGAAAATTATATATGTTAGAATATGCATGCTCATCAACAGTTAAAGATAAAAATGTATTCATCTTTCTTTAAAGAAAGGGAGGTGTGGTGATTGGTGATATCTCATGTATGATTATAATATGTAATAGCCTTTGCGATGAGAAGACTTCGAGAAGACTAGCAGGTCATGTTAATGTAATGTTTTCAAACAGTCTAGTGCCATGAACTGTGATGATGACCTGTTGATGACAGATTTGAAACAGGCCACTCATGGGATAAGAATGTACTGTGTGAGGATACAGTAATACCTCACTTGTTTAACATCTCAAGTCAGAGTAAGACGCATTAATAAAAGGTGCTCTAGACATAACCCCAAATGTCCATCCAGCCTCTATTTGTGGTCTGTACTGGTGTCCTATCCATTACACCCATCACATCGAAAAACTATACCATCCTACTTCCAATCTAGTGCAATTTGAATTGAGTCCAACGTGTTTGACTTGAACTTGTGGTCTAGGGTACGTATTAGAATGTTTTGATATGATCAACCTTCGGAGATAATTCTCTACATCTTGGATGCTAGCAGGTCCAATGGGATTTATTTTATCCATATCCAACACTCCAGACTGTACCTTTCCCTCTACAATATGATTGATCTCGATAGCAAATAAAGAGCTGAGTTTATCACCGTATACCAAACAGGGAGATGACGGAGACCAATACACGTGTACGTTTGAACCACAACTATCCTTGAGTTTGCAAATACTCCCAATATGGCTTCCAAGCACATCAAGTCCAAAATACTTGGCATCTTTTTGGAGACGTTTTAACTCATCCGATGTGACAGGATTTAAAATACCCCCAACTCTAAGGTAGTTCAGGATGTGGTGGAACAAACTGCCGTCTCTATCCATGATGTAGTTTCCTTGTAGATCTCTCGAGACTGCAATTTCTCCCTTCACCATCTTGGTGAAAAAAGAATCTTTCTCCTTTGACAAAGTTTCTTTGGTTGTATTAAATAACTTCCCGCCGTCAAACATGAGTCCTACTGATCTAACATCATCAAGTTCATCTATCGATTCCTTGAGAGCAGGAAGCACGAAAAAATCAACCTGACGTCTCAATATACCAGGCTCGTTGAAACCTTCTGGAAGCTCTAGTTTTTCATATCTTAGGAAATTGAGGACATGGCGAAATATCTCACCGTCCTGGTCGATCAAGTAGTTGCCTTGATCATCTTTGTCAGATGGTATGTCACCGTCTAGTAAAGTTGAAAAGAAACTGTCTGGATACCGTGTGAGAGTAAGCCGCGATGTCCGATAGACCTTACCACCAACATTTAAACCAACGTAGTTACTCATTTTTGCTTCTCAACTATACCAACGTATGAAATGATATACTCTAAGAACACAATGTTAGTCAGCAACAGCAAACCCTGTTGATTCAACCAAGTTTGAAGTTATAATGACTTCGCCCTTCTTATCTTCTATATCTTATACAAATTTCACAGAGATTTTTGCGTGTTCATTGCTCTTTACATTAGGTATTTCCAGTGGGGATTCCCCGCAGAAACTATACCCACGCTGTAAATCTTTCTGAGTTTTGACAATGGCCAACTACAAATGAAATGTTTTGATCCATATTGTTGCATTTTTTTTCAAGTTTTCTCTTAATGTTTTCAATCCATTTACTTGACTGAGGCCCGCTAGGTATAAATATAAAGTTTTGTAGAAAGTGGATCTAAAATCAACGAAATTATAAATGATTAAAGATTGATTCTGTGACATCACCTATAAACGAGCTGCTCTCCCATGTGTTGTGTTCATTAAATTGTCTTTTTTTCAGAAGATTATGAATTATTTCAGCTGTGCGTTCGATATATCATTAAAACTTTGTTCATATACATACCTCTATAAAATAAACATATTTTCATTTATCAAGAACAATGAGACAATACAAATTTATAGAAGTTACACACACAACACAATGGACAGCAGCTCGCGCCACGTGACGTCACATAATCAAAAGTTATAGTTCGTTATTTTCTGGTCGATTTTATTCACACCTTCACTCTTACTTTTCTGCATTTTCCTGCATTTTTAAAAGCAATACAATTCCAGAGTGAACCTCCCCATATTATGTGGTTGAAGACTTGATGGGTAGAGCTGTAATAGGCTGCTGGTTCGCATGGGCTTAAATTTGTATAATAACCTCCTGATATATCTATAAGGCTTTCAAAGTTGGATACACATTATTCTTGAATAGACATATAACCATGCAGGGGTGTTTCACTATGGTCTTAGTAGGATCCACGGTTTCACCAAGTCGCTATAAGGGGGGGGGGGGTTGTAGGCAAATTGTTACACTTCTATTTGGCTCATTTCTGAAGAAAATAATAGAAATAACCCTCCAAAACCATATATCATTAGAGAGGTTATATAATTTTTTATCAAGGAATCTTATAAACGAAAAAAAAAAAAAAAAAAAAAAAAAATCCCCCAAAATGCCTAATTAGCATAATTTATGCAAAATATCCCTTTTTTTGCAAAATAAAAGAACGGAATGCAGCTCAAACTTTGCATGCTATTGGTGAAATGTGTCTCTGGGAAATGAATGGATTAGAATTTTATATAAAGTTTTAGTTTTCTGGTAATAATGTTATGAATAAAATGTCATGAAAAAATACATACTTGTTACTTGTTGTTGTAATCCCAAAATTAGGCAGCTCCTTTGAAGCTGTACTGGAATGTCCGTCATGTGCCAGTGGAGGTGACAAGGTGCAGGGTTTGGGTAGACTCAAATAGATACAATAAAATAAGCATCCAAGGGGTGCGAGAAAAAACATTGATTTATTTACAGCATATGGGAACCAACAGGAGGCTGCATCATGCTGATGAAAGGTAGCGCAGCCTCTTTGAAAGCAGTTAGATTTCCATGAAGAATGATATGTCCTGGTAATTTATTCCATATTCGTACAGTCCATGGGAACATTGCATATTTGTATGTGTCTATTGTAGCTTTGGGTATGACATATTTAGCTACATGGTCATGCCTGCCAAAGTAGATAGCTGGTGATATGACCTGTGGCAAAGGCACACGAACCAGTCGATAGTGCATCTGGTAGAAAAATGAACATTGTGCTAGGAGCCGATGAGTGTGGAGACTGTTCCATCCAAGGCTGGAGACTACGGCGGAGGAGGATGTTCTCCTGAAGTCACAGTGAACAAATCGGGCCGCTGATCTTTGTACTTGCTCCAATGATTTGACAGCTGTAACAGTGTGGGGATTCCATGCCTCAGAAGCATACTCAAATTGAGGACGCACTAACGCAGTGTATGCCCTGGCCTTAACCTCTTTTGAGCACGGTGACAAGGTTCTGCGGATGAGGCCCAGTGTACGACTGGCCTTGCGCCTGATATTCTGGCAGTGGACATTCCAACGCAGATCGGTAGTCATTGTCACTCCCAGGTACTTGTACTCATTGGCCCTTGGTATTGGATCAGCGTCCAGATGATACTTGTAGATGCGAGGAGAGCGTTTACGTGTCATGGACAATACTGCGCATTTCTTGACATTGAATTTCATTTGCCATGTAGTAGACCAGGATGACAGACGCAGTAAATCTTCCTGGAGGACGTGGTAGTCTTCATCTCTCACAATCTCTCTGTAGACAACACAATCATCAGCAAACAGCCGAATAGAGGATTTGATGTTTTCTTGGATGTCATTGATAAAGAGAAGAAAAAGAGTCGGGCCGATGACCGAGCCTTGGGGGACACCGGAGGTGACATCTCTCCATGAAGACTGTTTACCGTTGACAACAACACACTGCTTTCTGTTTAGAAAGAAGGGCCATTATCCAGTTGAAAGTGTCACCTGTAATACCGTAGTGTTGGAGCTTGATGCCAAGACGTTCATGGGGGACTCTATCAAACGCCTTTTGGAAGTCCAAGAAGATGGTATCCACTTGACTGCGTTTCTGTAGAACAAGAGACCAGTCATGAACGGCTAAAGACAGTTGGGTGCTGGTTGATAGTCCCTGACGAAAACCATGCTGGACATCGCTGAGAATCTTGTTGGATGCTAGGAATTTGGAGACATGGCTGAGGACTATGTGCTCCATGACCTTACTGGCGATGCAGGTAAGGGATATTGGCCGATAGTTCGATGGGTCACTCTTGTCGCCCGACTTGTGAATTGGTGAAACGAGAGCCTTTCTCCATTCTGATGGTATAGTACCCGTGTTATAACTTTGTTGGAATAAAAAAGCAAACACAGGGGCAATCTCGCAGGCTATCAGCTTCAAGAGCTTGGGTGGCATTTCATCAGGCCCATAGCTTTGGATGGGTTGAGATTCATTAACTGCTTCTTTACTCCTCTCCTGTCGATGTGAAGATGACCAATAGATGGATATGTAGACTGACCCTTTGTTGGTAAGCTTTGTGTATTTTCTTGAGTGAACATGGTATGGAAGTAATTGTTAAGTGCTTCAGCCTTGTCTGCAGCTGCTGAACACAGTTTTGAAGTTGTACGCAGGGTAGGTATTCCAATCTGTTCAGTACGGCAGCTTTTGATGTAGGACCAGAAAGCTTTAGGATTTTCATTCAAGCTGGTACCAATAACGTTTTTGATGTAGTCGTTGTGGGCTTTATGGACAGTCTTGGCTACTTGGTTACGAAACCTTCTGCACCCTGTTGCATAAAACTTCTAACCGGAGTTTTTTCCGGTTAAAACCTGAAAACTCTGGTTAAAGTCCAAAAACTCCGGTTACAATATTTTTCTGGATTTTTTACTGTTTTTTCCATTGCATAAAAACATATCAGAGTTTTCAAAAGTATTAATGCGATAAATTTTTAGGGCGTTTTAAAACTCAGGTTGAATAACCTAAGAAATAGGTCTACGTAAGCTGAGTTTTTTAACCCGAGAAAACTCAGGTTAGAATAAAAGTTTTATGCAACACCACCCTGATGGCTTTCCAGTCGGCTGCAATATCCTGATGGCGAGCTTTCTTGTACAGCCGGTCACGTTTCCTCATTTTCTGTTTGATGTCTTGTGTAATCCATGGGAGATTACTTCTTTCTCTGCTCATCTTTGATGGTACAAACTCAGACAAACATTTACTGAGGAAATCTGTGATCATTATCCAGTTTGTCTCCACCGAACGGTTTTCAGGATCTGAGAGGAGAAGTGTATCAGAGAAGACTCGGGTATGTAGCTTGTTTGAGTTGATTGGTGTCTGCTTGGTTAAACTGATGAATCTTTCGTCGTGGTTTTGGCTGAAGTTTAGGACAAGATTTGATGGTGTAAGTCAGCAGATTGTGATCTGAGATTCCGGGGAGCACCTCAACATTGTCCACAAGACAAGCATTTGAGTAGGGGAGACCGGGGTAAGTTGAGCCACGGGGTAAGTTGAGCCACCCCCCATAAATCAATTATGCTGGAGCCAGATTTTGAAATAGTGCTATCTATTGATTATCATTTGTATTACCTCTCACCCCACCATTTTGTTTTGAAGCTAGAAGCACATGCCAATTTGTTAGAGAGAAAAGAGTGATTTTCAGCTATAAAAGTGAAATCGTGTGAACAATGTAACGTGCCATTTTATCCTTCATGCATGATACCTATATTGGAAATACTAGATTAAAATTTGTAGTTCATATATTGATCTTTAATCTCATCATAGCTGTTTCTCAATTGATTGAGCAGATTTGTAAATTTATGTAGGCCTATTGTTATCAGTCAGTCTGGGGTAAGTTGAGCCAGACCGAACGGGGTAAGTTGAGCCATGGTTTGCAACAAGAAATAATATACAGAAATCTACAATAATAATAAAACAATGATTTAGTACTATACTTATGGTAATTTGGGGAATATAGTTGATATGTAATTGATTTTTGTTGTTGTGAGACAGGTAATATCTATGATGAGTTCTGAATTCAGTTTACAATCTCGACATCATATTTTCTACAAATTGTATGCAAATGAGATACTGGGACCGATGGGATCAACTTACCCCAGATGGCGGCTCAACTTACCCCGCCTATGGGGTAAGTTGAGCCATTTGACATCTCTTTTTCAAAAGGTCATGAAATTTTTTTTTGAGGGGATTGAAAGTGGGAAATAGGTTCAAAATATTGTCCAATAACCAAACTAATATGCACGATACTCATTTTTTTAGAAATAATCATTCATTTCAGTCTCAGCATGCAAAAACCAAAATTTGGCTCAACTTACCCCGCCTTCCCCTACAGATTAGATCAAGAATATTCCCTGATGCTGGTATCATTCCTGCTCATTACGGATTTGCTATCTTCACCTTAAGAAATTAGGGTGTCAATGATCAAACATGTAATATTGAGTGATGATATTGCTCTAGATTAAATTTTAAAATGATTGAAAGCACGGGCGTAAATCCCGGGGGGATGGGGGATACATCCCCCCCCCCAGATTTTGAGGAGGGGGGATGGCCTGTACAAACATCCCCCCAGTTTTCAAGAAAGAAATGAAAAAAAAATACACTAGATATTTGTGTTTTGAATTAAAATAACGCTTTCAATACTAAAAAAATGCATCTTTTTTATTCCAAAAACCAAAAAATTTTCCTGCTCGGTCGCTATGCGACCTCGCACTAAGTAACAAACAGTAACCTAAGTATTAAAAGTTTGGATCCAATGCCCTCGTCTGGGGACAACCCTTAGGAAAGGGTGTTGTAGACAATCAAAAACATTAATGTAGTTGTCTGCGGGCTAGGTTGGTGGAGGGCTTTGGGCTTGCAGCCCACAAAATTTTCATGGCAAAGATTGCGGATTTGTTTTTGGTCGTTATTTAACAGCGCATGTATAAAATGGATACTAAATTTTCTGCTCGCGCTTTGCGCTCGCATTACTTTTTCCAGTACTAAAATGAACAGGATTCAAGGCTGCCATTGTAAGCGTACATTCAATGACAAATTTTCTTCGTACCCCCTCCCTCTCCGTATACATTTCGCTTAAGTATATTCCTCTGATCTAAAGTGTCCCCCTTTTCAGTAAAAAGTCCCCTTTTTTCCATCAAGACCCCCACTTTCAAATCCATTCCGCTGCCTCTATTATGTTTTATTGTTTTGTTTTGTTTTGCTTTGTTTTGGGGGGGTTTTTTTCGAGCTCGCGGATACTATACAGGACCTTTAATGCACAAACATATTCAATTTCAGCTTAAAATTTTCGGCTCGCGCTTCGCGCTCGCTGACACTAAATAGGAACTACAATGCACAGATTTCTCAAAATTTTACCGAAAAGTTTTCGGCTCGCGCTTCGCGCTCGCATTACCTTTTTACTAAAAAGCAGTAATCAAGGCAGCCATTAAGATTCTTAAAAGCATGCATTCAAAGACAAAATTTCTTCGTATCCCCTCGCTCTCCGAATACATTTCTCTTTAGATCTATGCCACTGATCTAAAGTGTCCCACTTCCAAATCCGTTTCACCGCCTGTACTATATATTTTTTTATTTTTGTTGGTTTTTTTTTCGCACTCGCGGATACTATATAGGACATTTAATGCACAAACAAACCAAATTTCAGCTTAAAATTTTTGGCTCGCGCTTCGCGCTCGCTGATACTAAATAGGGATTACAATGCACAAATATTTACAATTTCCGGCTCACGCTTCGCGCTCGCATTAGTTTTTCCATTACTAAAAGGAACAGTAATCAAGGCGGCCTTAAGCTAAAAGCATACATTCAAAGAGAAATTCTTTTCGTACCCCCTCCCTCTCAAATCCGTCCCGCTGCCCCTGCAATATGGGTATTAAGAAGATTCCTTGTGTGTCACTAGTGCTTGTGTATGCCAAACAAGATCACGACAAGTTGGCAAATTATTTCACTCATCCCCCCACTCCTCGACACGGATTTACGCCGCTGATTGAAAGAAAGTTCCAGCTAGTTTTCTGGTGTGATTGTGACAGTTTCCATAATTGTTCTTTTTACTTTTTTTACTATCTCTTGAAAAATAATGTAAAATGAAACAGAAAATATTGTAAATAAAAGTAAATGATTACGTTTGATGATTTATTAAAAATGTCCCAATTATATTTCAAATTGCGTACCTTACCTCTTTCTGAGCTCAATATTTGAAATATATTTCAAACCATGCAGTCAACGATAATAAATACATATGAGAACTAACAGGAAATATAAGGAAATCTGTGTAGAGTTATCCAAAAATCAGCCATTTGAATCAATTTGCCAAATGAAGGGCCCCATTTAAGGTACAAACCTTTTAAAACTGCCTATATAATTTTCTTATTTTACAACAGATTTTTTTTTAATTGTTTAAAATTGGTCCTTTCATTTATTTTCTTCTCGTTCCTCATGACGTAGGATTAAGTCTCTTCTTGGATTTTGGTTTCCTTTAAACACCTTTGATTGCAATATGTATTCAAACAGGAGGAAATTAGACATAAAGCACGACACTTTTAGAAGCAAACAAATATATAATGCTGTATAAAAAAATAAATATGGTACATGCTGTAAAAACAAAATCTTCTCAAATATTTTTAAAAAGTGTATTAATTATCATATCAAATTAGCCGAACGTTTGTATTTTGTATTTTGTATTCTTCTTTAATTTGTATTCTATTCAGATAGCCAACCCCGCAGCCAACACTCTTTCTACTTTTAAGGCAGCGCTTAAAACTCACCTGATGCTTAAAGCATATATGCTGAATGGTACCAGTAGTTTACAGTCTAGTTCTTTATTCTTATGTTTAGTTTGTTATTTTTTTCTTTGTCATCTGTATGCGCCTTGAGCGTTTCTTGAGATTGGATATGTTGCGCCATATAATTATTGTCATTATTATTATTATTATTATTTAACCCCGTGACAAGGGGGTGGGGGCGAAACAATTAAACAGTCCCTTTTTATTTGGTCATCATGGTCAAAGAATGTTTGTTTAAACTCACACAATGAATCAGACAATCACGAAATAAAGCTTCTTGACTGAAGAAAGCTCTACAACAGCATCAAATTAAATATTAGTTGTTTTTCCCCTTTCTTTCCTCTTCTCTTCTAGCATTTCTAATGTATATCTTTGTTTTGCTCTTCTTCATTTTCTCTTCTTTCATTTATCATGCACTTAGGTGTTTTATCCTTCTTTGATCTTTTCTTCAATTATTTCTCATAGATTTCTTTGCCCGTTTCGTCTTTAATTCTTCCTCTATTCTTTTATCATTTCTAATGTATTTCTTTGTTTTATCTTTTTTCCTCTTCTCATCATTTCTTGTCCATTTCTTGTTTCTTATGTATTTGTTTGTTTTATCCTTCTTTTATCTTTTTTCCCCTATTATTTCTCATATATATTTCTTTGCCCGTTTCATCTTTCTTCTATTATTTCTTATGTATTAATTTGTATCTCTTTCCTCTTTTCTGTCATGATTTCTCATTTCTTCTCTGCGTGTTCGTTACACTTTTCACTGGGTATTTCCAGTGGAGATTCCCAGCATAAAACTACCCACGCTGTAAATCCTCTTAATAGCCATCTACAAATTGTTGTATTTCTTTATGATTTCAATCCATTCACTTTGTTGAGGCCCACCATCGGGATTGTTGAAATATGGGAACTATCCGCCTTATGCCTAGATCCTACGCTTTGCCCAATCCTACGGCTTTTCGTGGATTTAGAGACCTCACGGGTCCCTGATGATTTTTCATTCTACCGCTATTGCGGTCACATATCCTACGGCGCCCGGTCGGTTAAAAGTATAATATGTGGATTGAAATCGAAATACGCCCGTGAAGAGACCGTAAGAGTGCCATTCGGGTGCCGACAGATGTTCTTTCGGTGTCCGCTCTGATGAACACGGTGGTTATTATAAGGCTGACCAGTGTTCCTATTTGCAGAATTTGCAGAAAAATCGCTAGGGTCTCTTGAGGAACCCTTGGGGTGCCCTTTATGGTCCCGCAGGAAAGCCAAAAGTAAACCCAAAGCATTGCAAGACACTCACCCTTTTTACGATCACATACCCATTCTGGGGCCCGTATGGCGAGTAGAACCGTACATAATTGCCATTTTCGGAAGGTGCCTGTCCGGCTCCCTTATGATTCTGCGGGCGCGAGGACTTGTTTCACTACCCGTAGAAAAGCCGGAAAGATCTACTGCATGTTCTCGATTCTCCCGGCGTTTTCATGAAATCGGTAGGCAGTAGACAACCCGGTAAAAGCCCGTGGAGTCACTGAGGGGTCCGCACAGGCACCTGCAGGTGACAGGAAGGGTTCCGCGCAGTTTTTCTTTCAATCCTCATTGTAAAAAAATGACTACGGTCTTGCGATGTTTAAGGTTTCCCCTGCGGCTATCCTGCGGCACCCTGCCAGGCTCCTGTTGTAAAGTTTTGTCTTAAGCTCTTTTGAGTATAATTGCAATTAAATTATTTACGTTTCAAACCACAAATACGACATAGAATACTGTGAAATATAAATTTAAATAAGGCGGTTTTGATCAAAAGACAAATCATTCTATATGAAGTCTGAAAACCATCGACAGTATCACTCAAATATATATTAAAGACATTTATGTGGGACTTTTTAATATTTTGAAAATCTTAGCCAATATAGAGCACCGTCTCAAATAACTATAGGCCTACACTTTGGAAAATGCTCCCAATAAATAATGTATTAATGTATTCAGAATGCTCATGATCTTCAGCTATCATTATAGCACTAGCCCGATAATAATTCATGCTGACATTTAGAGAAATTTGACAAATACTAAAAATATGTATACAATATGATTTGGAAAAACTTGTGCGAAAGACCACATGGAACCCAGTGGGAATCGGTCAGGCGCCGTGCGGGCCACGACCGGGTACCTCCTGACGTCCTTGCGGTGCATGTTGCACCCGCCCGACACCCTCCCGGCTTGTTACAAGAATTGACAGAAAAAAACGTGCGGAGCCTACTCGGCCACCGATAGGAGGCCGATCGGTCCCCTTTAGTGACTCCACGGGCTTTCCAAGGGCTGTAGACCGTCTACCGATTTGATAAAAACGCCGGGACAATCAAGAACATGAAAGCAATAATCTAGGGGCCCGCGCGATCTGTAAAAATACACCGGTACCCGTAGGATCGTAAGGGACCCGGCCAGGAACCTTACGAAAGTGATCGAAATTGTCAAAAATGTCAATTTTACACGCCGTACGGGCCCCGAAACGGTACTGTGATCGCGGCATTACTGTGCTTTGCCTTAATTGTTACATTATTTATTGTATCCGTGGGTGACAAATACACTGTTCGTCATAAAGGTGGAATATTTTTTTCTGGCTCAAGCGACATTATGTAGATCCGTTATAAATTTCTTGGATGTGTTTGTCACCGCTTTCACTTTCTGGGATCCTGGGTATATCACTGAAAACCTAAACGGGTAGACCGACTAGCTTTAAAGCTAGTCGTAGTGATGCCCAGACTGACTAGCTTTAAAGCTAGTCAGTCACGACGGACTAGCTTTCCTTCAACACAACCCGTCTATTACGGACTAGCTTTAAAGCTCGTCCGTCTCTACGGACAAGCTTAAAAGCTAGTCCGTCAAGTTAGTCCGTTACGACGGACTAGTTTTAAAGCTAGTCCGTCGTGACCGACTAGTTTGACGGACTAGCATTAAAGCTAGTCGTAGTGATGCCCAGACTGACGAGCTTTTGAGCAGGACTAGCTTTACAGCTAGTCCGTCAAGGTGTAAAAACTAGTCAGTCGCGATCGATGGTTTTTCTTCTGTCTTGACCGACTAGCATGACAGATAAGCTTAATATGGCTTCACAGGCTTGTCAGAGACGTCAAATCTGAAATTTTATAAGACAGTTCATTCAGATACAATTAATCTAAAAGAAAAGTGACACATAAATTTATAATTAGATTTAGAATTCAATTATCATAATTTAATGAGATTGTTATTATCATTTTAAACACACACATTTATTCATTAATTTGGCAAGACAAAATTTGTTTCGCGTGTTATACAACATTAATTTATGTGCAAATAATTGGCTAACGATGTTCATGAAATTAACCATAACTTAATTAGGAATTAAAAACGAGTACTCACATGAAGGAAACCGTCACCATGATCAAAATCTACTATTCTACACGGCGGGACTGTTACATGGTGTATATCGAATCTGCATCTTTTCGGTTTACACATAAAATCGAATTCGCAATCAGACAATGCACATACCCTGATAGCAGAGTGACGTCTTAAAGTCGTCTTAAAGACATCACGTCAGACATCTTAAAGACGTCAGGAAAAGACATCTTTATGACGTAAGTTTGCACCCACGTTTGACGTCTTAAAGACATCGTATTTTTACGTCATTATTACGTCTAAAAAAAGACATCTTTATGACGTAAAAATACGACTCTTTAAGACGTCAAAAGCGGGTGGAAATTACGCTCATAATGACGTCACTGTGCTATCAAGCGGATGTTGACATTTAATACTGAGTCCTATCCTTATCCTATCCTAAACCTATCCTAATATTTATAACCTATGCTGTCCTACGACAAAGGCCCTTATTATACTGGCAGTTTGTCCGTCCTGCTATATAAAGTGCTACAGACAAATGTTTGAAAGAAAGACAGTTACTTATTATTAAATTACAAATTTGTGTTAATGAAAATATGAAGAATTGTCATTATGAAGCACCTTGAAATTGTGTTATACATAAAATGATATAAATTTTAAAACAAATTTTTGATTATGTCAATAAGCCGAATGCCCCGGTTACATGGCTTAAAATTATATATTTCTATTCATTTTCCCCCTTTTTCAAAATCTCAGAATACTGCTATGAATATTCATGGACCAACAGAAACATTGTATTTTGGTCCAAATGAAAGCAAAAAGTTGTCTTATAGGACGTTTTAAAGACGTCTTAAAGATGTCCGTATTTTGGTCAAAAAAGACAAGGAAAGTATCTTATAAAGTCGTAAAGAGTCTTAAAGATATCATATTTGGGTAAAAAAATAGACAAAAAAGTTTTGTCTATAGACGTTTTAAAGACGTCTTAAAGATGTCGTATTTTGGTCAAAAAATGACAAGAAAATGTGGTCTTATAGACGCGTAAAGACATCAAATAAGTTGTCTTTATAGCCGCTTTTAAGACGTCTTAAAGATGTTCGTTATTTTGGTCAAAAAAATGACAAGAAAAGTGGTCTTATAGACGTCGTAAAGACATCATAAAGACGTCATATACTGTCATAATTTTTGCTTCCAAAAAATAGAAAATTAACGTCTTTGAAAGTCATTACCAAGAAGACATAATCACATCGCATAGAAACATGTAAAGATATTTAAATATTAGATTCTATTAATCGTTTAGAAGACGTCGTTAAGACATCGTAAAGATGTCGTGTTTACGACGGTATGACGAGTTGACCAGTTTTGACCAGTTTAAGACGTCTTTAAGACGTCAGTCTGCTATCAGGGTAATAGATCATGTCCTTTTCGCAATCGCATGTTATTCAGTGGATGGACTCTACTCTTATAGATTGCTGATGAATGCCCGGCTTAGCAACAACTGTGTCTGTGAATGAAAGGTGCATGGCTACGAATGCCCGGCTTAGAAACAACAGTGAATGAAAGTGGATCATTCACTGTTGTTGCTAAGCCGGGCATTCATCAGTAATCTATAAGAATAGACGAGATTCTTGGGTTCGAGGTATTCAGTAATAGCCTGTAATTAAATAATGAACGACAATATTGAGAATCTATAGGCCTACTCGTGCCTATAGATTACTTGTTATTATGTAGAAATAAACTGTCAGATTATCAAGCCAAAACAAATTGAATTATTTAAAAATAATCTTGATCCTGTTCGGAAACAGAATAAATGGAGTAAGTGCGTGTATTTACACGCACATAATTTACAATACAGACAATAATGGAATTGCTCTAAATAATAGACTACACAAAAGAAGCAAAACACAACCAAATTGTTGGCGGTACTCACAGTACTAGTAAATATTAAAAAGGGATTGTAAGAAATTTCATATCAAATTTATTGTCAAACTTTCGTTATAAATACTTTGGCAGTTTGGCTTGATAGGTACACCGTTTGCATTATCATAAATCACTACTTCAGTAACCTTGGAATAATTTTCATGAATAATTGAAAACGACATTGCAAATGTGTATGTATATCAAAAGCTAGTCCGTTAACTTTATAGGCAAACCTCGTCCGTCTATCTACTTTTAGTGGCTCGTCCGTCAACTCGACAGACGAGTTTCAAGCTTGATGGACGAGCTTTAAAGCTAGTCCGTCAGGTTGAGAGATTTAGATTCAGTTATAAGCTAGTCCGTCGAGACGGAGTAACATGACGGACTAGCTTTAAAACTAGTCCGTCTTGACCGACTAGCTTTAAAGCTAGTCCGTCAATTGACGGACGAGGTTAGGTTTTCAGTGTATCTTGGACGTTCCCTCAACCCTTCCCAATGATTTTTCTTCAAAAAAGTTTGTCACCCTCAGAAGATGGCAATTTTCGTCATTTTTTTTATTTTTTTATTTTTGGGGCCTTTTTTGTTCACGCGACCCACCAAGGCCCCCTCTGTCCAACCCTAAAGGGCCTGTCCCACAGAGGGCGATCGTTGTGGCGACAACCTATGCATGTTAGAACCTGCCAGAATCGTGTCAGAATCGTAGGTAATCGTAAAGGTGACCGAAGATCATATACGTATCTACGACTCTGTCCACGATAGTCTCACGACAACGACTTGCTTCATGCAAACAATAGGCTAACAATAGTTGTATCCGATAATACAATAGCCTCGACCTTCGCGCATCTCGCGCTCGACTTCTCTTGTCGCAGCTTAAAATCAACGCAAAATATGAACTTGCGCACTGTGGCGATCCTTACGACTGACACAGGCGATCGAGTGTTTTCTACCTGATGGCGGCCTGTCGCTTTAGGTTCGTGATAGTCCTCTCAGTTGCGCATCATAATTTGGGTCGTGAGAGATTTTTGAAAAATTTCAAAAATCAGCGGCGACTGTACAGTATCTGAATGGGAGGCCGATCATGATTTTGGTGAAATGTAGGTGGCGACAAAGATCGTAGCAGCTTAAATTTCACTGACTGTTAGGTTCAGCGATGCGTGCAACGTACGCTGGAGCGCGACAACCTACAACTGGCCGCCGTTCCGCTGTGCTAAACAAGTTCTATCTGCGACAATCTACGATAGCACTTGTCGCGACAGGAGAAGACAGGCTACGGTCATTGACGTCAACCAAACTACGCGCGCTATTGTTTAACTTGTTGAGAAACCAGCGGCGAACAAATTTTGCTACGTATTTATTGGCGACAGACGCGATAATTCACGCTTTTATAGGCGAATTGGACCTGCGCATGGTGGCGATGGGTGCTAAAAAAGTAGTTCGTAGGTTGTCGCCACAACGATCGCCTTCTGTGGGACAGGCCCTTAAGGAAACACGTCTGAGGTGGATATATGTTATTGTTCTTTAAATCAAATCTAGATTTATGGTTACAGGCTCGACTCTTTTGTCTAGGGGAGGGTTCAAAATTTATTTTGATTGGGGTTCAACATTCATTTTATTCAATTTTTACACCATGGAAATTTCTATCTCTCCTAAATTGTATTGTAAAATCTCAACCAAACATAAATCAAAATAAACATTATCATAATGACTATTTACAGCCTTATCATCAAGGCTAACAAAATTTAGGGGAAAATGATGATATTTAAAGGGTAAAAGGTGGTTTTCATTTCTTTTGTTTTCAACATAAAGATGGAATAAAATATTCTGAATTTTCACCAATCTCTTTTTTTACTTCAACCCCTCCCTTAGACAAGAAACCTAAGCCTGTCACCAGAATATAGATTTAACTTAAGAACAATATAAAAGAGTACGCCTCAGTCGCGTTTCTGGGGTAGGACAGAGGGGGGCTTGATCGGCCGGAAACAAAAGGGGCCCAAATTAGAAAAATTGACAAAATGGCATCACGGGGGTTGACAAAACGTTTTTGGAAAAGGTCCACGTGAAGGGTTGGGAGAATGTCAAAGATATAGCCAGGGGTCCAAAAGTAAAGGCAGGGACAAACATATTCAAAATTAAAGTCAGAGCAAAATTAATGTCGCCTTAGCGGCAAAAAAATATTCTCCTTTATGACGGAACAGTTGTATAAAAGAGCTGAATAAGGCTGAAAAAAAGCCAGGAAAAAAAAAAACTGTAATCGAAAGAGCTTCAGGGCGATCCTTTTGAAAAGTGAACCTTTTTGGGAAAAAATAAAGGTTTGTCCTTTTTGTTTTTAAGCTGCACATTCATATAGATCATTGTCTGAAGTTTCATGAAATGCATTTTTTATCATTATTTTACAAATTTTTCATGCTCATTTGCATAATTAACATGCAAACATTTTGAATAGAAAAATGGTACGTAAAATATCATTTGTTTGACCTGACTTGATTGTATATGCTGGTCTCCTTACTTTGTTATTGTCATTATACCCTTTTTTAACTTCATTCCTTTAAATTTAAATGAAAATAATGGTGTTGAATTGATTGTTTTAAGAATAATTAACTAAGAAATCAATATGCCATCAAATGTCCACACGTGACCCAAACACGAAAAGTTAACGCCCCCCGAAAACCATGGTTCCATTTTTTATTACAATTTTTTCTCCAAAGCTAGATATAATGTGCCTTGCATCTCACCAAATATGAAGCCATGATAGCTTTTAATTTAGTTATTAATTAACTTTGAAATTGGTCACACACGTGACCCACGGGTCCCGTGTGTGACCCAACTATGGTCATGCCTTTAAATAAAGGGACGCAGGCTATTCGGCCATTCTTTAAAAGTGAACCTTTTGGGGACAAATAAATTTTTGCGTTT
>CALNVZ010000641.1:36757424-36773643 GCA_940671915.1 Paracentrotus lividus | reverse complement strand
AAGAAAAAAGGAGGAAAAGAGAGAGTCTTCTCAACTCCTTCACTGATTTTCTTTCAAAAGTTGTCACCCTCAGAAGATGGCAATTTTCGTCATTTTTTTATTTTTTTATTTTTGGGGCCTTTTTTGTTCACGCGACCCACCAAGGCCCCTCTGTCCAACCCTAAGGGCCTGTCTCCACAGAGGGCGATCGTTGTGGCGACCACATATGCATGTTAGAACCTGCCAGAATCGTGTCAGAATCGTAGGTGACCGAAGATCATATACGTATCTACACTCTGTCCACGATAGTCTACGACAACGACTTGCTTCCATGCAAACATATAGGCTACAATAGTTGTATCCGATAATACAATAGCCCTCGACCTTCGCGCACTCTCGCGGCTTCGACTTTCTTGTCGCAGCTAAAATCAACGCAAAATATGAACTTGCGCGACTGTGGCGATCCTTACGACTGACACAGGCGATCGAGTGTTTCTACCTGATGGCGGCCTGTCGCCTTTAGGTTCGTGATAGTCCTCTCAGTTGCGCATCATAATTTGGGTCGTGAGAGATTTTTGAAAATTTCAAAAATCAGCGCGACTGTACAGTATCTGAATGGGAGGCCGATCATATTTTGGTGAATGTAGGTGGCGACAAAGATCGTAGCAGCTTAAATTTCACTGCTGTTAGGTTCAGCGATGCGTGCAACGTAACGCTGGAGCGCGACACCTACAACTGGCCGCCGTTCCGCTGTGCTAAACAAGTTCTATCTGCGACAATCTACGATAGCACCTGTCGCGACAGAGAAGACAGGCTACGGTCATTGACGTCACCAAACTGACGCCGGCTATTGTTTAACTTGTTGAGAAACCAGCGGCGAACAAATTTTTGCTACGTATTTATTGGCGACAGACGCGATAATTCACGCTTTTTATAGGCGCATTTTGGACCTCGCATGGTGGCGATGGGTGCTAAAAAAGTAGTTCGTAGGTTGTCGCCACAACGATCGCCTTCTGTGGGACAGGCCTTAAGAAACACGTCTGAGGTGGATATATGTTATTGTTCTTTAAATCAAATCTAGATTTATGGTTACAGGCTCGACTCTTTTGCTAGGGGAGGGTTCAAAATTTATTTTGATTGGGGTTCAACATTCATTTTATTCATATTTTACACCATGGAAATTTCTATCTCTCCTAAATTGTATTGTAAAATCTCAACCAAACATAAATTCAAAATAAAACATTATCAATAATGACTATTTACAGCCTTATCATCAAGGCTAAACAAAATTAAGGGGAAAATGATTGATATTTAAGGGGTAAAAGGTGGTTTTCATTTCTTTTGTTTTCACATAAAGATGGAATAAAATATTCTGAATTTTCACCAATCTCTTTTTTTACTTCAACCCCTCCCTTAGACAAGAAACCTAAGCCTGTCACCAGAAATATAGATTTAACTTAAAGAACAATATAAAAGAGTACGCCTCAGTCGCGTTTCTGGGGTAGGACAGAGGGGGGCTTGATCGGCGGGACACAAAAGGGGCCCCAAAATTAGAAAAATTGACAAAAATGGCATCACGGGGGTTGACAAAACGTTTTGGAAAAGGTCCACGTGAAGGGTTGGGAGAATGTCAAAGATATAGCGGGTCCCAAAAAGTAAAGGCAGGGACAAACATATTCAATATTAAAGTCAGAGCAAATTATAGTCGCCTTAGCGGCAAAAAAATATTCTACCTTTATGACGGAACAGTTGTATAAAAGAGCTGAATAAAGGCTGAAAAAAAGCCAGGAAAAAAAAAACTGTAATCGAAAGAGCTTCAGGGCGATTCCTTTGAAAAGTGAACCTTTTTGGGAAAAAATAAGAGTTTGTCTCTTTTTGTTTTTAAGCTGCACATTCATATAGATCATTGTCTGAAGTTTATGAAATGCATTTTTTATCTTATTTTTACAAATTTTTCATGCTCATTTGCATAAATTAACATGCAAACATTTTGATAGAAAAATGGTACGTAAAATATCATTTGTTTGACCCTGACTTGATTGTATATGCTGGTCTCCTTACTTTGATTATTGTCATTATACCTTTTTTAACTTCATTCCTTTAAATTTAAATGAAAATAATGGTGTTGAATTGATTGTTTTAAGAAATTAACTAAGAAATCAATTGCCATCAAATGTCCACACGTGACCCAAAACAGAAAAGTTAACGCCCCCGAAAACCATGGTTCATTTTTTATTACAATTTTTTCTCCAAAGCTAGATATAATGTGCTTGCATCTCACCAAATATGAAGCCATGATAGCTTTTAATTTAGTTATTAATTAACTTTGAAATTGGTCACACACGTGACCACACGGGTCACGTGTGTGACAACTATGGTCATGCCTTTAAAAAGGGACCAGGCTATTCGGCCATTCTTTGAAAAGTGAACCTTTTGGGGACAATAAATTTTGCTTTTTGATTTTAAGCTGCATATTCAATAGAGCAATGTCTGAAGTTCATGAACTGATGTTTTTCGTGATTTTTGACATTGTTCATGCTCATTTGCATAAATTAACATAAAGATAATTAAGTGGAAAAACGGTTAAATAAATATTTTTTAAACCTTGACTGGAATGGATATGCTGACTTCCTTACTTGGATTACATGTCATTATATTATATTTACCTCTATTCCTTTTAATCTAACCCCCCAAAATAATGTTGTTAAATTGATTTATTAAGATAATTAACCCGTGGAAATGAATCCGCCTTCAAAATGCCACACCAAGTAACCAGAAACACAAAAAGTTATAGCCCCGTTTAACCATGGCTCTGGTATTAATCATAATTATTTCTTCAAAGCTAGATTTAATGTACCTTGCATCTCACTAAATAATGAATCCATGACAAGTTTAATTGATTATTAATTAGCAAACAAATGTGTCACGCACGTGACCCGCTGGGTGGGGGCGGTCATAATTTCCTGATTATTTTTACTTCTATTGGTGAAATTAATTAATTTAGCATTTATTATGCTCCAAAATGGTTTTTGCATATTTTTGCGAAAAAACAACAACAAAACGAACAACAAACAAACAACAAGGTCGAAAAACAAGGAATACATAAGAATTCATAAACAATGTAATACACAGAGATTTAGTTCGATATCAATTTTTTTCCAAGTACAAATGGTTAGGAATCCTATAAAGATTATGCCACACAAATTAGCGATTCCAGAAGCTGTAGTTTGTCAATTAGAATCAAAAATTATGATTTCATGCAATGCGTAAATTAGCCTAATTAATTCATATAAAAATAAATTATTATTATTATGGGGAAATTAACAATGCCTTCTTGTAGTTATATCACATACACACTACCATCGTGCAATTTCCCGGCGCTGCGCTCGCGCGATCAACAGCCAAATCTTATAGGCATCTATGGCCCCCCCTCCCTTACCCGCCCTCCACCAGTCTTGACAGCTACCAAAACACCGCCATTGACTGACTAGGGTTGAGTTCCATAAATTTTTTTTACCACAGCGGATATAGTAATTGCTCAAAATGTACATTTATTGCATAATACATAATATATTCATTTTCTGTACAATTTGCCATAGGTCACACACGTGACCACCTAAAATGTCACACACGTGACCGCGACATCACGATATAAATTAATAGATAAAAAAAAGAAATTTCAGAGACATCTCCTATCTAGTGGTAGTTGGTTAACAGGTCCATAATGCATGTCTCACAGCAATAAGAACATTTCATCATTTTCAAACTCACAGGAATTTCAAAATGAAATTGAACTTTCAAAATCATGCTGTTCTGTGAAGTCACACACGTGACCCACTTCTTTTGACCTCTGACCTGAACATGCATATTGTAAATATCAAAAAATATTTACAAATGATAAGCCAACAAAATATATTAGCATGATATAAACATTAAATCAGTATATTTTAAATTGTTAGAGTTATAGCCAATTAAAGTCAAGATTTTGCATAATTTCGGTCACACACGTGACCAAGAATGGTCCTTCAATAAATTTTATACAGAGGAGAAACTAAAAATCAACCCCCCCCCCACAAAAAAAAAAAATAAAAAATGCTTAAAAGCTGAACTCCCATAAACCTGTTTATGTTCATTTTGAAGTTGCAATAGATATTAGGTTTGGCAAATAGACTTTCAAAAGTGTGTGTTAACTTGTAAACTTCAAAGCGCCTTGAGCAGTTGCTGATATAGTACAGTGCGTCCCGCTTGCAAAATTGTTATACCCAAACTCGGGATCATCATATTAAAATTCATATCTTGTGTGACCTTTAATATTCTTTTTTTTTTAGCTGTATCTGTAAATTTGGAATATTTCTTTTCTATTATTTCTTATGTATTAATTTGTATCTCTTTCCTCTTTTCTGTCATGATTTCTCATTTCTTTTCTGCGTGTTCGTTACACTTTTCACCGGGTATTTCCAGTGGGGATTCCTAGCAGAAACTACCAACACTGCAAATCCTCTTGATAATAGCCAGCTACAAATATGATCCTTATTCATTGTTGTATTATTTCTTTATGTTTTCAATCCATTCACTTTGTTGTGGCCCACCATTAGGATTGTTGAAATATGGGAACTATCCGCTTTACTGTGCTTTGCCTTTTTACATTATTTATTGTATGCGTGGGTGACAAATATAAAATTGCTGAATAAGGCTGAAAAAAAAACCAGGAAAAAAATTAAATCGAAAGAGCTTCAATAAATTTTGTACAGAGGAGAAACTGAAAATCAACCACCCCCCCCCAAAAAAAAAAAAATGCTTAAAAGCTGAACTCCCATAAACCTGTTTATGTTCATTTTGAAGTTGCAATATATAGATATTAGGTTTGGCAAATAGACTTTAGAAAGTGTGTGTTAACTTGTAAACTTCAAAGCGCCTTGAGCAGTTGCTGATATCTGCATACAAGGTGATACAGTGCGTCCCGCTTGCAAAATTGTTATACCCAAACTCGGGATCATCATATTAAAATTAATATCTTGTGTGACCTTTAAACCTGGTGTATAGTTTTGGTAGCAAAAAAGGAATTGGCACAAAACCGATCAAATGTAGTTACATGTTGTCCTTATTGCACTAAAAGATATGTGTGAGAGATCTTGTGACATTCCTTTCAATATTTCCGATGAATTTCATTTATAAAGTTTGAATATAGCGCAATCCAACTGCCGTTTAGACCTCTGCTGACAAGTTCGCACGCCCGAGGTTACGGCGTGAATTAGTGCGAACGATCTGTGTGTAACCCCCACACAAGAGAATCCCCATTGGTTTTCCACGTGAGCGCTAACCTGAAACGGGTCCCCGACTTATCTTTTTTTATCCTTATATTATGAAATAAAGACACTAAAACGAGATTTCAAGTACTATAATTTGCTTTATTACAGTTATTGGATTCAATCTATGATAATTTATCT
Organism: Paracentrotus lividus; assembly: GCA_940671915.1. Lineage (NCBI taxonomy): Eukaryota > Metazoa > Echinodermata > Echinoidea > Camarodonta > Echinidae > Paracentrotus > Paracentrotus lividus. Next base: position 36,768,217 of record CALNVZ010000641.1, on the reverse strand, counting down.
TAATGTGAATCAAAATAAATTTTTCTTTCTCCCGAAACTATACACCACAGCTGTATCTGTAAATTTGGAATATTTCTTTGCCCTTTTCATCTTTCTTCTATTATTTCTTATGTATTAATTTGTATCTCTTTCCTCTTTTCTGTCATGATTTCTCATTTCTTTTCTGCGTGTTCGTTACACTTTTCAGGGGTATTTCCAGTGGGGATTCCTAGCAGAAACTACCAACACTGCAAATCCTCTTGATAATAGCCCTACAAATATGATCCTTATTCATTGTTGTATTATTTCTTTATGTTTCAATCCATTCACTTTGTTTGTGGCCACCATTAGGATTGGTTGAAATATGGAACTATCCGCTTTACTGTGCTTTGCTTTTTTACATTATTTATTGTATGCGTGGGTGACAATATAAAATTGCTGAATAAGGCTGAAAAAAAACCAGAAAATTAAATAAGAAAGAGCTTCATAAAATTTTGTACAGAGGAGAAACTGAAAATCAACCACCCCCCCCCCCCAAAAAAAAAAAAAAATGCTTAAAAGCTGAACTCCCATAAACCTGTTTATGTTTCATTTTGAAGTTGCAATATATAGTAAGGTTTGGCAAATAGACTTTAGAAAGTGTGTGTTAACTTGTAAACTCAAAGCGCTTGAGCAGTTGCTGATATTGCATACAAGGTGATACAGTGCGTCCGCTTGCAAAATTGTTTACCCAAACTCGGGATCATCATATTAAAATTAATATCTTGTGTGACTTTAAACGCTGGTGTATAGTTTTGGTAGCAAAAAAGGAATTGCACAAAACCGAATCAAATGTAGTTACATGTTGTCCTATTGCACTAAAAGATATGTGTGAGAGATCTTGTGACCTATTTTTCAATATTTCCGATGAATTTCATTTATAAAGTTTGAATATAGCGCAATCCAACTGCCGTTTAGACCTCTGCTGACAAGTTCGCACGCCCGAGGTTACGGGCGTGAATTAGTGCGAACGATCTGTGTGTAACCCCACACAAGAGAATCACCATTGGTTTTCCACGTGAGCGCTAACCTGAAACGGGTCCCGACTTATTTTTTATTCCTTATATATGAAAATAAAGAACACTAAAACGAGTTTCAAGTACTATATTTTGCTTTATTACAGTTATTGGATTCAATCTATGATAATTTATCTTAATGTGAATCAAAATAAATTTTCTTTCTCCCGAAACTATACACCACAGCTGTATCTGTAAATTTGGAAATATTTCTTTGCCCTTTTCATCTTTCTTCTATTATTTTTATGTATTAATTTGTATCTCTTTCCTCTTTTCTGTCATGATTTCTCATTTCTTTTCTGCGTGTTCGTTACACTTTTCACCGGGTATTTCCAGTGGGGATTCTAGCGAAACTACCAACACTGCAAATCCTCTTGATAATAGCCAGCTACAAATATGATCCTTATTCATTGTTGTATTATTTCTTTATGTTTTCAATCCATTCACTTTTGTGGCCCACCATTAGGATTGTTGAAATATGGGAACTATCCGCTTTACTGTGTTTTGCCTTGTTACATTATTTATTGTATGCGTGGTGACAATATAAAATTGCTGAATAAGGCTGAAAAAAAACCAGGAAAAAATTAAATCGAAATGAAGAGACTTCAAAAATTTTGTACAGAGGAGAAACTGAAATCAACCACCCCCCCCCCCCAAAAAAAAAAATGCTTAAAGCTGAACTCCCATAAACCTAGTTATGTTCATTTTGAAGTTGCAATATATAGATATTAGGTTTGGCAAATAGACTTTAGAAAGTGTGTGTTAACTTGTAAACTTCAAAGCGCCTGAGCAGTTGCTGATATCTGCATACAAGGTGTACAGTGGTCCCCTTGCAAATTGTTATACCCAACTCGGGATCATCATATTAAATATTATATCTTGTGTGTGACCTTTAAACCTGGTGTATAGTTTTGGTAGCAAAAAAGGAATTGCACAAAACCGATCAAATGTAGTTACATGTGTCCTTATTGCACTAAAAGTATGTGTGAGAGATCTTGTGACATTCCTTTCAATATTTCCGATGAATTTCATTTATAAAGTTTGAATATAAGGCAATCCAACTGCCGTTTAGACTCTGCTGACAAGTTCGCACGCCCGAGGTTACGCGTGAATTAGTGCGACATCTGTGTGTAACCCCCACAAAGAGAATCCCATTGGTTTTCCACGTGACGCTACCTGAGACGGTCCCGACTTATCTTTTTTTATCCTTATATTATGAAATAAAAGACACTAAACGAGATTTCAGTACTATAATTTGCTTTATTAACAGTTATTGGATTCAATCTATGATAAATTTATCTTAATGTGAATCAAAATAATTTTTTCTTTCTCCGCGAAACTAACACACAGCTGTATCTGTAATTTGGAATATTTCTTTGCCTTTTCATCTTTCTTCTATTATTTCTTAATGTAAATTTGTATCTCTTTCCTCTTTTCTGTCATGATTTCTCATTTCTTTTCTGCGTGTTGTTACACTTTCCACGGGTATTTCAGTGGGGATTCTTACAGAAACTACAACACTGCAATCCTCTTGATAATAGCCAGCTACAAATATGATCCTTATTCATTGTTGTATTATTTCTTTATGTTTTTCAATCCATTCACTTTGTTGTGGCCCACCATTAGGATTGTTGAAATATGGGAACTATCCGCTTTACTGTGTTTTGCCTTGTTAATTCATTTATTGTATGCGTGGGTGACAAATATAAAATTGCTGAATAAGGCTGAAAAAAGCCAGGAAATAAAAAAAACCGAAATCGAAAGAGCTTCAATAAATTTTGTACAGAAGAGAAACTAAAAATCAACCCCCCCCCCCAAAAAAAAAAAAAAAAAAAAAAAAAAAAAAAAAAAAAAAAAAAACTTAAAAGCTGAACTCCCATAAACCTGTATTTTCATAAACCTGTTTATGTTCATTTTGAAGTTGCAATAGATATTAGGTTTGGCAAATAGACTTTCGAAAGTGTGTGTTAACTTGTAAACTTCAAAGCGCCTTGAGCAGTTGCTGATATCTGCATACAAGGTGATACAGTGCGTCCCGCTTGCAAAATTGTTATACCCAAACTCGGGATCATCATAAATTGAATTTGAATTTGAAATTTGAATTTCTTCTCATTTTTTTTTTCTTAAGTGTATTAATTATCATATTAAATTAGCCGAAAGTTTGTTTGTTTTGCTTTGTTTTGTTTTGTTTTTTTGCTGATACACTCCATTTTGTAGAACTTGGCATTGAAATCGTGACAGGGGGGGGGGGGGACAATTAAACTATCCCTTTTTATTTGGTCATCGTGGTCAAAGAATGTTTGTTTCAACTTATACAATGAATTAGATAAGTACAGTCACGAAATAAAGTTCCTGAACAAAGAAAGCTCTACAGCTGCATCAAATTAAATATTAGTTTTTTTTTCCTTTCTTTCCTCTTTTCTTTTAGCATTAATGTATTTCTTTGTTTTGCTCCTCTTTCATCTTCTTTTCTTTCATTTATTATGTACTTCTTTGTTTTATCCTTCTTTTATCTTTTATTTTATTATTTGTCATAAATTTCTTTGACTGTTTCGTCTTACTTCCTCTTCTCTTCTATAATTTAGTATATCCTTCTTTCATCTTTTCTTTTATTATTTGTCATAAATTTCTTTGCCTGTTTCGTCTTACTTCCTCTTCTCTTCTATAATTTAGTATATCCTTCTTTCATCTTTTCTTTTATTATTTGTCATAAATTTCTTTGCCTGTTTCGTCTTACTTCCTCTTCTCTTCTATAATTTAGTATATCCTTCTTTCATCTTTTCTTTTATTATTTGTCATAAATTTCTTTGCCTGTTTCGTCTTACTTCCTCTTCTATTATCATTCTATTATCAAGAACAATGAGACAAGACAAATTTATAGAATTTACACACACAGTACATTGGACAGTAGCTCGCGCTACGTGACGTCACATAATCAAAAGTTTAGATAGTTATATCTTCGTTATTTTTTGGTCGATTTTCTTGAAACCTTCACTCATCATGACTTATATTTATTTTTCTATATTAAAAGCAATCAAATTCCAGAGTGAACTTCCCCTTAAAGTGGTTTAAGACTTGAGATGGAGCTGTACAAGGCTGCTGGTTCGCATGGGCTTTAATACATCTATGAAGCTTTCAAATTTGGGTACACATTATTCTCGGACACACATAAAACCATGCATAAGGGTGTTTCACCAAGTTCTTCCTAAAGTTACGCATGACTTTAAGAACAAGTGGAACATGTTCTTGGGTGCTATAAGAATCATATTATAAATCATTTAGCCCAATAACTGATCACCATTCTTTCTTAAGGTTGTTCGTAACTTTACGAACAACTTGATGAAATACCTGCTCATTACACACTGGCTATCTTCACCTTAAAAATAAGGGTGTCAAGGATCAAACAAATAATATTGAGTGATGATATTGCTCTGAATTAAATTTTTAAATGATTGGGGAAAAAAAAAGAATTTAAGCCAGTTCTCTTTAATTGTACAATGCAGGCCTACATTAAAAAATATGTGATTGTGACAGATTCCATAATTATATCTATTTACTATCTCGTGAAAATGATGTAAAATGAAAAAGAAAATATTGCAAATAAAAAGTAAATAATCACTTTGATGATTTATTGGATATATTTGCATCATTCAAGGAATACCCTTAAATGTGAAACATCAAATAAAATTGAAAACATGTTCTTTTTTAACTGGGTTAATACCGCCAGCATGTGTAATATCTTGAAACAAAGTTATGCAATTGTTTATAACAATAAAATCGATTGTTTCGAATCTTTACAATCATATAATAAAACTGAAAGTTGATATATCACATGTTACTCAAGAATCCTTTCAACGTTTGTTGTCCATTTACATACCCTGCATTGGTTCAATGTATTGATACATTTTCATTGATATTGACATTGGAACACTTAGAATATTTTCCCCGTTATCTTTTAAAGTGCATCTTACCTCTTTCTGAGCTCAACTTATGTCATGTGAAATATAATATTTCAAACCATACACTGTTAGAAAAAATTAAACAAGTTGTTTAAAATCTTAAACAAGAATCGCACAGCGTTGTTTTAAAATTTAACACTCTTGTTGTTTAAAAGTTTAAACAACCTGTTTTTATGTCCAACTTTGAGGTCCTCATACTTAACATTTATAATTTCCTTTATCTTCTTTTTTGTGTCATGTTAATGAGTAACTCATATTCTGTTCAGTTTTACCAAATTCTTACCTGTACTACCATAAATGATTGAGCTCTTTGGGCTAGAAAAAAAAAAACCTCTATCAAAATAGCTTTATATATCAAGTTTGAATATAGTTAACAAATGGCTTGAGCAATCATTCATTGTAGAAGAAAAGGCCTTGAGTCAACTATCATGGGACAAAAGTTTACTAGAACTATTGAAAGGCATGGTGTGCTTTTGCCAAATGTTGGTACAAGCCAATTTCGACACAGATTTTTAAAGGTCCTATCTCACCAGAGTAGAAGTTGCTGTGACTCGGGAGACAAGAAATGTCCTGCACACTCACCACTTGAGGAGACTTCTCAGAGACTCAGGAGACATTATGGCGATGTCACCATCACTAAAAAAAACCAGGAGTCGCAAACTAGTCCTGAACATATCTCATGGCCAGTAAGATAGGCCCTTTAAAGCCCAGGTGCTCAGTCATCCATGGGGGAGAAAAGGAATTAATTTGGTACACTAGATAGGATACGAGTTACTACTTATTATGAATAAAAAACTAAGTTCAAACAAATCATAAACTTTTAACATGAGGTGCTCACTGTTGCTTAAGTTGAAATACGCACATATATGTAGACTTCATTTGTTGTTAAGCATTTTTAATAGGTTATACAATGTTTCACTACAAAGTTCATTTTGAATGTTGAAAAAACAGTCACAATTTGTTAAAACGTAAGTATAGCCTTTGGGCATTCATTCAGACACTTCATATATAGTCAAGTAATTGGTAAAGTAATAAATAACTTGAAGAACTTTAACCTGTCTTGTGATCAAAATGCCATAACAGAAAAACAAGGTGATCAAAATAATGTGTCATGCCCTCTTCGTGCTTCCATCATAATTTGGCTGAAATTGGACTTATAACAGTAAAGTTATTTTACATTTTGATAAAATTGCAGATACATACAACATTTAACATTTTACTTCTAATGATCTCTAACCCCTACCTCAAAAGTTAGCATTTCAGATTGATAACGAGACAATCAACGGACCGCATTTGGATCCATTAGTCTCCCTCTTACCTACAAAACATAATACATTAAGATAGCTACAATGCCCATACAGATGAATTGTTTTTGGTTTACCCTGTTCTTCTATTTCTGTTCTTCTGTTCGCAAGAAAACCTAAGACTCTTTTAATAGCACATGTTATATTGATACTGCAGTGGAAACCTGTTGTAGAGAGGTCTCATATAATGAGATTCCTGAAGTCCAAGTTCTTCATATTCTTTTGTTTTGTACCCTGATATAAAGCGATTCCTGATATAACCAGGAAATTTCCATGGTTGTTATAACAACTTTCCACAGTATTCTAACGTTTGACAAATTTGTTAAGGCCCGGTCTCACCGCCCGAACTTTGTTGGAGCGGTCCTTGAACGGTAGGGAGAGGGGGCCAAATTTCAACACCGCGCACGAAATGGGAAAAACAATAAAAAAACACGGGCGTTGCCTTAGCGGTGCACCGCTAAAACCGGCGTTGCTATAGCGTTGGTTTAACAGTAGCGAGCGGTAGCTAGCGGTAGCGAGCGTTGGTTTAGCTCCGACACCTCTATACCAACGCCAAACCAAAGTTCATCACCGCAACGGATCGCTGTTTCAACGCCCGACACCGTTCTAGAAATCCCGTGTCCGCTAGTATAACACTTAAAACCGCTCCACCAAAGTTTCTGCGAAGCAGCGGTGGTCTAGCGTTCAAGATTTCTACGTTGGCCTAGCGGACCCAAGCGTCCACCAACTTGCGTCTAGCGGTGCCAAACTTTGATTTAGCGTTGTTGGAGCGGTGGTGAACTTTGCCGGAGCGGAAAATTGCCCGCTCCTCATCGCTCGCAATATTTTGTGCAGCTCAAAACTTTCGGAGCGGTAGGAAAGACCGTCAGCGGTGACCAGCGGTATACGGCGTTGCCTTAGCGGTGGCCAACTTCTGTTAAATGGTGGTGAACGGTAACGAGCGGTGATTAATTTTTTTCATCGCTCCAGGACCGCTCCAGCAAAGTTCGGGCGGTGAGATCGGGCCTTTAAATAAATACATTTTTATAAACCTTAGCATCAACCATCTTTTTAAAAGATGAATTCATATTTATTGTCTGCTCATTGTATTAGGTGAACATTCTCCAGTAAGATAGTTGTTAGCATTCAACAAACTTTACAAACTAGGGGGTATTGACACTTCAGGTTTAAAATAGAGTGTAGATCCACTATCGACTCCATTAAATACCCAATATCTAGAATGTATTTAAAAGAAGGATGGTGTAAATATTTATTCTGTAATAATAATAACAGTATTTTGTCTCTTATAGCACTTTCCCAGTTAGGAACTGATCGAAAATGCTTGACATTATTATTACCCCGGTCACTGGATTCAATCCTGAGTACCCAGGGGGCAAGAGGTGTGGACCTGACTTGGCGAGATCTAAAAAGTAGTCCTATCTAATATTGTTCTATGTACCCATAGCAACACTGTAGTATAAACAACGATACTTTAAGTATGTATACATACCATAAAGAGTAATTAAAATACTCTTATTGAATAATGATGACCAATATTGGAAGGCGAAGGACGATTTTATTTTTGTACCCCATGCCCCTTCCACAAATCAGATTCAGATAAAGATTGTTATTTGTAAATGACGACAGTCAGAGACATGAACCTCAAAATTTAATTGTCGCCTTATCAGGGATAACCCCGCCCCCACCCCTCAGAATCAACATTACACATATTCTCGTTCCAGATTTTTAAGATACCCCGGGGGGAAACGTCCGTCATAAATTACCCTTAATTAGAGGCTTTTGAGGGAATGCTGCATTCAAATACCCCCCTATACAGGCTTGGAGGGGGGAGCAAGGAAAATTACTCCCTTTCACAAATTTTTGGCCATATTCAGGCCCATATTTAGGATTTTTTCCTCACAGATTGAAAACTATCCCAATTATAATAGTCACTGGAAAAAAAAAAGCTAAAAGACCCCTTATTTCCATTGATATCTCGGGGATTTTTCAACTGACCTGAGCCAAAAAATATATCCCTTTCCGGAGAAATCGGAACAGCAATACGTGTGTATGCTGACTCCTGAGTGGGTGGGGGGGGCGGGGCAACACCTTACGTTGGCCCTCAGCATGGTTGTACGAATGAAGAGGAGAGAGAAGAGAGAGGGGGGTGGGAGAGAGAAAAGAGCAGGTTGCGACGATTTATATAAAAAGAAATACGCTTTATTCATTACTTTTCATTTAAAACCACTTGTGATGCTTTTTAGGCGCATGCGGTGAATCCTGCTTTCATTAGCCACTTTAAGTAGTTATATTATCTTCAGGCTCTGTAAAAAATGGTTTGTATCCATAGGGGTAGCGCCACAACTTCGCCCCTGGACCCTCTTATATGAAATTATGGAGACTGGCACACTCTTATAATGTATCACCATATCAAATTCTGTATAAACACGGACATTGATAACTTGGTAGGTTTGGGTAATGATGGGCGGGCTCGGTCATAGGCCCAATAATAATGTATTTAACATGGAGTTGGCGTATCCAAATGGGCCTGATGCCAAGAGCCTTTGGTGAGTTTCATTATTTTCTTTCTTCTTCTCTTTTTTTTTTCTTTTTTTGTCAATTCATTAGCAGTGGACAGAATGCCTGAAAAGACATAATTTCCCCCAATTTTTACTGGTTTAAGATTACAAATTGATTAAAATTAAAATTCATTTATTTTGCCACCCCTGTTGTTCCATGGTCCAACCAGTCGCACTCCCCCCCCCAAAAAAAAAAATAAATAAATAAATAAATAAAAATAAATAATAAATAGATAAATAAATTTTTAAAAAATAAAATAAATGAATAAATAAAATATTAAATAAAAATTAAAAAATAAATAAAAATAAACAATAAATAAAAATGACACGACCTGTCACATGACAATTTAACGACATGTTCTAAATTGCGGTCAGTATCCAGTTTAGATTGTGAGCAGTTGTAATCATTTTTGTTACACCGTAATAATTCATTTGAAACGAATTTATTTATCGGATAAATATGAGTTCAAAATTTTGAGGCAAAAAATTTAATGACTCTATCTCCCTCAATGAAATATATAGAACATATTTTATGACTTTAAATCTAATATGTCGTAAAAAAGCGATAATAAAAAGACAAAAAAAGGGCCGTATATTTTATTACATTTTTTGAAATGTGTTTTATTGTAAAGTATTTAATCCCAAATGCCCCATGAACTTTAATAAGGAGCTTACAGTGGATTCAAATTTCCCATAATGGTGTTATATTTAAATTCCCTTTATATATGGCACGGATCAGACTTCTTGAAGGGGATGCCAAATCTGGATTCGATTTTTAAAGTTCGACACCCCCAAGGAATTGTTAGGACACACGGGAAGTAAAAACGACCGCCCACATTTTTTGGTGCGTAATTAGATATACACAAAAGCATACTTCAGGGGTAGGCCAGAGGGTCTTGTGTGAGTTTGTGAAAGGAAATCATCCTTCTGGTATATATATGAGTCATCAATTTCAAAAGAGAGTATTTGTATTTAACTTAATAGATTTATCTATTTGTATGCTTCTTGTTGTTGTTGTTGTTGTTGTTTTTAATATTTTACGGCGCTTTCATTCATTATATGATATTTTAATTATAGTATATTTTGATGTATATCCATCACTGAACGCATACGTGCAATGATTAACTTCTTCTTAACTATATGAAATTCCCCTTGAAAGAAAATATTCGTTAATTTCAGATGTTCCAACTGTATTAAATAATGACGGTGAATAAATGAATGAATATATATATAATGAATGAATGAATGATGAATAAATAAAAGCATAATGACATTAAGGAATAATGATGAATGAATGAATGAATAAACAAATGATATAATGAATGAATAATAAATAAATAAATATAATAAATAAATAGAACCATGTGGGTGGTAAAAATATTTAATTAATTTTGTCGGTCACCCGTTCAGATTTTATCTTTTCCCCTTCTTTTTCCTGGGCGTAGCGGGGGGGGGGGGGGGGGGGTTAGTAAAGTACAAAAATTCCCGTTCTAATTTTCCCACTAAATTTTGGGTTCTGGTGAAACTGGTCAGACCCACCCCCGGATACTCTTTGATAATTTAATTGACACTCATCCAATCATTTTAGTATGTCATATTCGTTTAGGTTAAAAAAAGCATAATAAAACTATGGATATTAGAACAATGTTATTCCTCATAAAATATATGAAAATATTAATAATAATAAACCTGCCTCCCCCAATTAACGCCATGTGCTCCTTTCTATATTACACCAGAAAATTTGGTAGTGTTTATCAAATCCATTTGGAACTTTATCATGCTCCCAAAGTTCCATTAATCTGAAAGATTAAGCCTAGTCAGTCACAAATACAGTATAGTGTACAGTATGTAGGGTATAACACTGTTATACGGGTTTTCGCTATAATTGGGCGAAAATTTTGGATTTTTCGTATATTACGGCTCATAGGTATAGCGTTT
>CALNVZ010000641.1:36737151-36756400 GCA_940671915.1 Paracentrotus lividus | reverse complement strand
ATAGCTTTTAACAGAAAAAAGATTTTACCCCAATCTTTTTACAGATCATAGGACATACCAATGGGCAATTTTTCAGAAAGTAACAACTCTTAGCTCTTTTTAAAAATTTTGATACATTCAATTAAAAAATGTGTAAAAAAATTATTTTTGGAAAAAAAATTCAAAAACTGACGGTTTTAAGTACAAAACTGAATTTATTTAATTTCAATTCTCACGAAAGTTAGCATTGTTGTAAAGCAATTTTAATACTCCTTCATATGAGACCCAACTCATTGAGTTTAGAGAATTATTTCTAGTCATTTTCTTTAAAATACTATTTTTTGTAAAAAGGGCGGCTATTTGGGCGCCCCCGCCTGTAGAGACCCCCGTGTCACTTTAACACCGAGTAGTCCACCCTAGCGGTGTTGCTATGGGTACATAGAATCATATTACATAGGACTACTTTTTAGATCTCGCCGATGCAGCTAACTCTAAAAATATGGGTTTTGCCCCCCGGGTAGAGCGACCATTTCACAGGTGCACTCAGTGAAAGGATCGTCCTAGGTACCCATTTATACACCTGGATGAGGTGAACCATGTAGATAAAATGCCTTTCCAAAGGACATGAGTGCCAGTCCTAGGAATCAAATCATTGACCTTTGGATCCCCAGTCAAGTGACACAACCACTCTAGGTCAAAATTCACAAGCAAATGTATCATTTTATTTTTCATCAGACTTCCTTGATGAACTTGGCATAAATTCAGATGTTACGTTCACTCTACAATTAGCATTTCCACGAACTTAAAAACTGTACACACTTGAATATTGATCAATTAGATCTTTCTTCAGTCCACACGCGCAATGGTGTGTTTGTTAATGTTTCATCAAACTTTCAGCACCGTATAGACTTCATTGCTACACACTGGTGAAAATTAAGGTGTACATCTTGTCTTATCCGCAAGCACAGTCGTCTCTTTATAAGGGTTCCATCAACCTTTCAGCCTGTACAGACTCTATTGCTGAATACTGATAAAAAGTAAGGTGTTGATCGTCCCCCTATGCAAGCATAAAAGTCTATTTGACGATGTTTCATCAAACTTAAAGCACCGTATATACTCCCATTACTGAATACTGATGAAAAGTAAGGTGTAGATCATCCTCCTTTATGCAAGCACAATAATCTCTTTTTTAGTGTCCCATCAAACTTTTAGCACAGTATAGACTCCATTGCTGAATATTGGTGAAAAGTATGGTGTAGATCTTTCTTCAATCCGTAGGCACAATGGTCTCTTGTTTATGTTTACTGGGTCTTCTATATCCCAAATTTCTGGCATGCTGCACCCAGTCCTAAAAAAAAAAAAATAACAAAGAAATACATATTCTTTACATTGCAGTTGCCATTAACCCATTGAGGACTGAGCACAAATATATTCGAGCTGGGGTCTATGGGAAATGTGTGTTATAGTCATATAAGCTCATCTCCAACGGGTTAAGGCCTAAACAAAGATTACATGTATAGGACCTGTCCCACTGGAGGCGATTGTTGTTGCGAAAACTAGGGATCTATTGCGTGTGTGGTAGCAAGTTGTTGTTGTAGCCTAGCGTAGATAGAGTTATAGGTATGTCTATAATGGCTGTTTTTTAGCCGATCTCCTTAATATTTTGACATTCTCAGGTTGCCTCCTGTGAGACAGGTTTATGTATGATTGTACTAACAGGGAAGAAATTGGTTAAGAGGCTTTTTTCATGCCCAATACCAACACATTTTAAGAATCTGTATTTTGTATATAGGAGTCAACTTCTTTTAAAAATCATTTTTATCAACATCTTGCATTACAAAATTAGTCCTATTTACTCCCCTTTAAAAAACCTAAAATGTTTATGATGTTGGGCCTGAATACCAATAGAATTCATGTGCATGTATGATAATCATAATAAACTATAATCCTTGGGCCTACATTCTTTAAAATCTAATTACCTTCTTATAGAGGAACATTCATACTATCGTTTCAAGATCACATCTTGAGCGGTTCTTGAGATAACTCGATAACGGGAGAGCAGGGGCCTGTTTCTCAAAACCATCATAAGCCTAAGTCATTGAAAACCCCATAGAGACTTGTGTTGTATAATTAACACATGTTTCAATGGGATGTCCACGAACTTAGACTTATGACGGTTTCAAGAAACGGCCCCCAGGATGATAACCCAATATCTTGAGAACCCACCTTTAGTGGCTGAGGCATAAACCTTATAGAATACTTGACCATTACTTACTTGGATCGGCGTGTGCACCAAGATCTTTCTAAGATTGCATACTGAGCACCAAGTGACTTATAACCCTCATAAACCTCCTTGCCTGGTTTACGGCTGTACATAGCATATACAACCTTGGTCCTCGCCCTAATAAATTAAGTATAAGAGGTAATATTGATCAAATTAAAGGTTATGCTCGGATTAGCTAATAATAAATAAGCAAATGATTACTAAAAACAAGTTTTTTATATGCATCCTTTGCTGTTTATTCTAAACGGGAGAGTGAAATCCCTCTTTTGAACGCCACAACAAAACTCAATCAAATCTTTTTAACCTGCAATTGGTCATGGAAAGACCACATCCTTTAATTCCCTTGGTAAGCAAATAACAAAAAAACAAACAAAGAAAATAAATCAATTTATGTCTATGCCTACATGTATACAGACCAATTCTTTTCAACTTGAATCAATCTTTACATGTATGAAGAAGTCCACTTCCATTATTAGAGGTGTTCAGGACCACGCCAATTACCAGTATCTTGTAATATAAAAATCTCATTATACTGTCTAATCCCTTCACAACAAACACAGATATAAAGACTTTTTCATTGTAACAAGGTATATATTTCAGGAGTGGACTGGACAATAGGGTTACAGTAAGGTGTAGAGTTAAGAGGTAGATTTTTGAGGGAGGTAGTTGTCCGCAGGGTTAATTGTCAAGGGGAAAGTTGTCCTACAACCATGGAAAGGTTAGTGACTGAGACTGGGAGAATGGTCCAGTCATAAAGAAATCGTGTTGCATCAATGTTTGTTATAACGGGAATAGACTGCATCGGTAGAAGTGTTGTAGTCTAGTGTACGTATCTCTGCAGCGCAGACAATTTCTTCCGTCTCAAACTATTGATAGAACGGATCCCTGATTTTTAGATGAGCATTTACAAGCAATTTTAGAAGGGCACTTGGGGGACCTCATAATTTGCCACGACCCACGGTCTTGGGTCATAGCAGATAATGAGGTCCCCCCCTCGAGTTCCAGAAACGACCGTGACCCTTCAAAGCAGTCAATTTATCCATATTATTATTATTCTTACCTAAGACCAGCATCTTCATAATGAGGGTGATTGATAATCCTGCGTTCTGTGGATAGTTTAATGGAAGCCATGGTCGGCATTGGTCCTGCAAACACTGCATCTAAAAACACATAAAACATCACTAATTTAACTCTTTCTGTGGATAGTTTAATAGAAGCTATAGTAGGCATTGGTCTTGCAAACACCGCATTAAAAACACATAAAAGTAAAACATCAGAATTTTAAAAATGTCACCAAATCTTTATGGCATTTCATCTTAATGAATGTGATGTAAATGCATAGAAGTGAAACTTGGAAACTACATGTACTTGTATATTTTCATTATTAAAATTATAATCATCACAATTAAATCTTTATTATTTCCGGTACTAACATTTTCGTCATCAATTGAAGTCATGGTTGAAATAGACTCCCAGGCATAAAACTTTCATAGGCCTAGTCATCAGCTAACTGTATACTGTTCAATATGTAATTAGTGAACTACTAAAAAGTAGCTTTAGTAAGGTTTTATGAATGATATGGTTTTACGAACAATCAACACTATCATCAAATTCATCAGAGGTTATCATAATTATCATCCTCAGAATAGTCTGAATTATACACAAAATTATCATTATGGTCACAAGATTATCCTTATCATTACATTTCAAGAAGATAACTGTAACTCGATCATCATATCAAAGTTAGACACAAATCATCATAACAGAGTCAAAGATATCGGCAAAATAATCAATTCTAACTTTCCCCTTGTCTTTTTTTTTTGCAGAGCACACATGAAACATTGAAGATTCACAAAATCAAATGCTGTATAAGTGGTTTTTTTTCGCGTACAGATATTTTCGCGGTTGGCGGGGGTCCCGACATTTTCGTGTGATGTTAAATTCGCAGTCGGCAAAATCTGGAATTAAAAGTAACTAGAACTGTATGTAATCCATCCTTTCCTATCTAAAAAACGAGACATTATATTTATAAAACGATAGTAAAATGGAATAAAGACTTACTACCTGAATTTATTTGACCTACATACCAGTCATCCGTGCATTGCGCTGTATCATTTTGTGTGCTATTATAATAGCGCTGCATAGACAACTCTGCTTCGCGAGCACATGGAGTTCAAAACATTTTCTAGCGTGGATAAATTCGCGTTACTGTTCAAAACATTTTCGCGCGATGTAAAATGCACGGTCGTATCCCGATTCGCAAAATTTGTGAAAATAAAACCCCCGCGAAAGAAACCACTTATACAGTAATATGTTCCTCCAGATTTGAGAATTTTTATTATTTTGCTAATTTCTTCACCCTTTGCTTACTTTGCTTGGTGACTTGTGTCTCATTTCTTTCGATATGATGCATCACATTAATATACAAATCATGCACAGTTGGAGTATGGGTAGCTTTTGAGAGCATAAGGTTACTATGGAACTGTTGAACCCACCAGGTGCAGCCAAGTGGGTTTAGACTTGTTTCCATAGTTACTGCATGCTCACTAGTCCTACCGATCCACGACCAACCTGTGTATCATTTGTTTTATAGAATGGTGGAATTTTTTGGTAGAAATCATTTTTTTCACAACCATGTATAAGTAATTACCGATGCACGGCTAGCCATCCAAACAGTATCTTTGCCATGCATAAGTAATTAACGATGCATGGTAAATTTACTGGATGCATGGCTAGCCATTCTACAGTCTGTGTCAAATAAAATGGTACAGTTGGAAAACATTTTTTTATAGTACGAAGGTTAATATCAACGTGGTATTGTTTGTTATTTTCATAAAGCAGGAATATCACTCTTTCTTCTGCAATTTTTTTCATCACATTTGGTGCAGTATTTTTTGAGATATGACTAATTTTCTACAATCAAGGAAAATCCATTTTTCGCACGCCGTCCCATGCCTTTGTGTACGATTTCGCATAATGACCGTGAATTCAGCGCTCCAGAACAATAGAAGTGCGTAATTTCGATTTTTTCCTCGTCGCACAAAACTTAGCATAACTTTTGTTTTACGAAAGCAAATAATACAGGACAAAGCGCATCAGCAAGAAAAATCTTTTGGCTTTAATTTGGTACCACAAACACACATCATATGAAAAGATTTCACACCTAAATGATTTTTTCCCCGACTGTACCATTTTTTTTGACACAGACTGTATAATACCTTTAGGTGTGTTTTGTATAATCCACTCCAGCAGTTCTTCTTGAGGTGCATTAGAGAAGTCTCCCTGTATACTCCATTGATGTTTGAGGTTCATGAAACCCTGGACGGACATTAATCCAAGGAGGAGGAATATTGCAGCTTGGTGATGAGTGTCTGACTTGATGAACTTAAATATCTGAGAGATTGAAGATATCAAAAGTAGGTTTACAGCACCCCATCATTCATCATTGCATGTAGATAGGATATTAGAGCTTGATGAATGTTAATATCTGAGAAATTAAGAGCGAGTATAAGTTTTCAGCACCCCATTAATCATTACAATCATTTGACTTCATGAATTTAAATATCTGAGGGATTAAAGACATCAAAAGTAGGTTTACAGCACCCCATCATTCATCATTGCAAGTAGAAGGAAAGAAATCAATTTCGAGTAAATGTGAGGGATTATGGTGAAGTGATGCAGCTTTTTTTTAAATAAATTTGAACAACGTAGGAAACTTACTAGAAATATATGTAATATAAAAAAAAATGAGCAAAGAAAATGGGGTACCATCGGGATTCTGGTTTATGCCAGGTTTCAATAGATTCTGACCACTTGAGCATTGAACATTTAGCACGGGTTTACTAAAGCTCAGTTGGTAGAGCATCTGACTAGTAACCAGGAAGTCTCTGGTTTGAATTCGAACGGTACCCCATTTTCTTGACTCAATTTTTATATACTATATTTCTGGTCAGTTTCTTATGTTATTCAAAAATTACTTTTGTATAAATCAATAAATGAAAATCTTTTTAAAAAGTGGATTTAGCCCATTTTGAAAAGATGTTAACATACTTGTGATAAGACATAGATGATGGGAGAAGAACACTGTCAATCTTTGCTTTCAAAATTTAGATTAATACTTGATTCTTTAAAGACAAGAGAAGATTTATTCCCTGATTGAATGAAACTTTTTATTTATTAAAGAAGAAATGTAGATTAGTGCAATCTTTGCCTTCAAAATTTAGATTAATACTTGATTCTTTAAAGACAAGGAGAAGATTTATTCCCTGATGTATGGTAAACTTTTTTTATTTATTAAGAAGGAAGATGTAGATTTGAGTCAATCTTTGCTCTCAAAAATTTAGATTAATACTTGATTCTTTAAAGACAAGAGTAGATTTAAAGTAGTAAAGTCGCCTTATGGAAAGAAACTTTTCATTTATTGAAGCAGGGCAATGGAGCCAAGCCCCCCCCCCAACTTTTTTTTCCAGCAACATGTACAAAAACGCAAAAGGACTGGACTGGATTTGTGATTTTTGTAGCCTATGCTCAACCCCCCCCCTCACTTTCGCTCAGCCCTCCACTTTCAAAAACGCTTGATGGGCCCCGTTTTGAGAAAGATGAAATCTTACTTTTTTGGCTTGACTGCTAACATGCTTGAGATAAGGCACAGATGAGGAGAGAAGAAGACTTTCAATCTCATAACCAAGACAGCCATCACAAGGAATGCTAATAGTTGTAACAAGTGGTACACCAACTGCAGAAATGATAAAAAAAATTATTTATTGATTTTAGGCAAAACATAACGTAAATGAACAATGGAAATAAGAAATACCACCGACATGTGGCCTAGGATAACCAAAAGGAACTAAATTCTTATTTAAAAGGTTCTCTAAACAAATGTCAGTGGTTTACAAACATACATGTACAAAAAATTAAATAATACAACAACAAAAACATCATAAAGATGAATGAAAATAGAATTTACAAGATATATGCTATTGTGTCTCCAATATGCCTCTTCCATTAAAGCCATTTATTTCAGAAATTGACCTATGATCTATAAATTTTTACCTCATTACTCAAAAAAATAGTCAGATTGTCTTCCTATGAAGACCTAACTGAGTTTTAGGGGGTTCTTGAGATATTGCCATAACAAGACCAATACCTAAAGTTGACCTTTCTGACCTTCGCCGCACATGCTCCGAAATACATGTAGATTATTTTTCTATGGTAATACATAGGCCTACTATCAGTTTCCAGAAGTTTAAAATTCAGATCTCAAATGGTTCTTGAGATGTTGAGATCATGAGCTCATGGCATGGGATTTCACAAGTTTACATCTGTGATCCTTGACCATTGTTTTATGCTCTCCAAAATCTAATCTGATCATCTTTCTATAGTGATACATTCAATCTTCAAGTTTAAAGTTAGTATCTCAATAAGTTCTAGAGATATTGTGCCAACAGGAAATGGAAATATTTAGTAGGTGTGATCTTTAGATTTAACCATCTTTGCTCAAGGTCTGTATATTTGTTCACCAACCAATCAGAAGATAGAAAAAGTAAAGATAATTAAAATGGGGTGCATAATAAAAATTACAAAACACAATTCTATTTTTCATTTCTTGATACTAAAGGGACCTCACCTCTGCATTGGGAAGCTGCCTCTCATCTCTGAAAAGAAAAATGAAATAAATAAATAACAATGACAGTTTTCAGAAAAACAAGAAAAATCATGGGTTAAAATATCTTCTTTTTTTGTTAAAGCCGATATGCACCAGCAGCCTCGTCTAGCATCACCTCAAGTCCCATCCCAGAATGTAACATTATGAGCAATGTAGTCTTATATGATCAGGCATGGATCTAGGATTCCCAATTTCAACAGTTTATGCAGGTCCAATTGTTTGGGGACAATAACTGCTCTAATTATGTTTGGGCATGGGCCGAGACTTTCAAATGTGTGACATCAGGCTGGATCTGCTCCTGAAGATTTACCCACTTGAAAGAAGCAAAGCAAGTAAATTCTCACCTGAAATCCTTAATGTTTCCAAATATAAATAACATAATAGGCTGCTTTACATTGAAATATACACTGTACTATAATGGTTATCAAACAAGGTATGTGTATTTATAAGATTGGCTTTTAAAAGCACAGGAGCTCTACACAAAGTGGGGTAAGAAAGGCCTTGCTTTAAAGGCCCTCCATAGGCTGTCCCAACAGATTTGGCTTTAATGTGCAAGGTTGACCTTTTCAGTTATAAATAGGAATTCCACATTTCATTACATTCCAATACATGTATAAGTTGCCTTATTTATGTATTAGAATATAATGAAATGTGGAATTCCTATTTATACCTGAAAAGGTCAACCTTGCACATTAAAGCCAAATCTGTTGGGACAACCTAGCCTAAAATAATTCTGGTGAGAGTGAATCAATCGAGAAGAAATGTGACTCATGAAGGGTTAAAACAATAGAGGATAAAGAGAAGATGACCTTAAAAACCTTTGACTTGGGTAATTATTTGACTTAGGCAAGGTTGAGTGTAGGCCTATATGAAGCTAATATTCTAAATATTGAATGCTAAAATGGAACAAGACTTACATTTCATCATTGTTATCAACATCATTTCTCTCTGTCTGTTGTTTCTGGCTGTTATTACCATTCGTGTGTTTGTGATCCTCCTTTTTCCTTGGCTTCAAAAGCAACCTAAATAACTGTAAAAAAAAAATAATTAAGAACTGGTAATTTTGTGGTTCAACATTCTGTCAATACAAAGACTAATTTAATTTGTGCTATCGAATAAAAGTTAAACTGCATTGGTGGAACATCCTCAATATTAAACTTTTGATCTATCTATTAAAATGCAAATTGAATATCGGCAAAAAATATTTACCTCAAAATTTCTTACTGAACACTTCAGTCTTCTTCAGGGATATGACCCGTCTGATTAATTTGTGCTGTTTAGTAACATTGAAATGTACAACAAAGAGATATATCTATTAAACATGAAATGGCTTTTGAAATCAAAGCAAGCAAACTTAATAATAAATTTTTAAAAATTTCACACTCTCCAAGAATGAGTAATTCCTAGTTTTCAACAATGCTTTTGTCATCTCAAAACACCCCTGATTCATTTCTGTCAATTTAAACCAAATGTAGAAATTAAGAAATCTTGAGGAGAAACATGGTAACACATAGATATTCTGTGAAGGTTTAACTGGTGGTAGAACAATTAAGAGTGGAAGGTTTCATGGTACACCAAGTATTCTTTCTGGAGGTTGTGGGTGGTCCTGAAAAGGATCAACCCACTCTTGATGTTTCGGTGAGCATGTTCTAACCGTCTTCAGGAGAATGTTATAAATACTTACATGAATGACTACTGCTAGTATTGCTATTGCTGAGCTCGGCAGAAGAAAAGTCTTTAGAAACTTGATGACTGTCTGTGTAATACAGGAATGAAATTAAAAGAAAAGAATAATGCTTGATCAGGCTCATTAAGTTCACTACAACATCATTAGATTAAAGCTGTTCTGCTTAGCACTCAAAGGTAAGCTTCTAGGTGGAAGGTGTCTGATCCACAGACATATCTGAACAGTTAAGGTAAGCTATGACATTTTATACTGGTTGTGCTAAAGAGAACCCAAATTTTAATACCGCTAACAATATACATTTACACAGAGCATTATGTTAATACAATTCAAGTTGTTTTACATATACAGTTTATGATACAAATGATACAATGAAGAGCAATTATATTATGGTACTAAGTTTTAAACCTAACACAAACAAACAAAAAGTAAATGTGTCAGCATATGAATGCAACAAGTGAGTGTAGAATAGTAGCATATCTAAGACTGTTCACCTGCTATATTGTAATAATAAGAGAATTTCAGGGCTATTATCTTTTTTTTTTGCGCTGGATCAAAAAACATGTTTCTGCATTATTTAAATTTGTAGACAACATCTGCACACGTAATCTGAATTTTCCACATATTAACTTTTACAGCATCTTCAGACTCTCTAATTGTAATACTAATTCTGTTACCTCTACATTATGGTAAACAAAGTTTTGAATATGCTGCCCCAGAGTTGTGGAATAACATTCCAGATAATGTAAGGAATGCAGAAACTGTCAGAAGACTCAAATCTTCTCTGAAGACTTATCTTTTTAAATGTTAGACTTGGTTTTGATTCTTTTCTGATTTTTCTCTCTTTGTCTCTCTCTTCTATCTCCTGAAAGCGCATTGAGACCTTTATCAAAGGTATAATGCGCTATATAAGAATTGCTATATTATTAATAATATTAATAATTATTATTATTACCTCTGTTTGCATGAAGTCAAACTCTGCAGCACATGTGTAGAGCATGGTGTGGAAGTCTTTATATCCAGAGAACTTGGATCGGAACAGATTAGCAATGTGAGCCTAGACGATTAAGAAGGAAATTATACATTGTATTTGTTAAAGTGTCAAATTGAAGTCCCCCACCGCTAATATAAAACACTTTTGCAACCCCCAATCCTACGTCTTTGACCAAATAAATCACGGAGCAACTTTTGGTACACAAATGGATAAATGAAGAGACAGGGACTTAAAAAGGATTTTTTTCCCCCCTGTAACTCCAGTAGTGTTACATGCTTGATCTGCATGCGAAAAAGCATTTAATTTTGGACCCAGGAGGAATTGTAACCAGCAACATCTGCTTCTATCTGGAAAGCAACTGAATTCAGTCCCCCTAGGATTTTTCTGACTTTATTCAAATGCAGATGGCAAGGCAATGGGAGCTATAGTGAAAAATGAATTGTTTAAAAAAAAAAAATCCCATTATATTAAAATCAATTCAATTCAATAAAGGTTTATTTGACATATCATGTTTGCCACATTTTACAAGTCAATACAGTCACACATTCATGGATAATACAATCAATATTTAAAATTTAAAAGAACAATATACTAAATATAAAATTGATGATTTAAAAACATTCAAATTAAAATGATTTCCAAAATACACATTAAATAAAAAGTAAGAATTATAATCTTGCATAATGGCTTGCATAATGGTTATGCACAAAACTTGTTAAAATTCACAAAATTTGTTTATCCAATTCTTACATCATCCTCTATTTGGAGAAGGGTTGATAGAACCAGTTTTACGACTAGCGTCCCTCCACATAAAAGGCAGAGCTGACATATCTGAAAATCAAAAACATAGAAATAATAATTGAACTTACAATTATATAGTGTCTATTCAAAGAAAACAAGAGACTTTGTGAAATTGTAAATCATAATATAAATCTTGTAGAAAGGTTCTATTTACTGCCTTTAAAATACTGGTTTAAAGAGCTGGGGTAGCAAGCTTCCATGGGTAATTTGACACCATGGATGCTTCCCCAGTCATAGGTGTTTTCCTTCACCTGATTTTTTATCACCACAGCCAGACCTTATGTAATTCCTTGTATATTCCACATATCGCTCCATCTGGTAAAGTCTTTAAATCTCACTTTCCTTAGCCCAAAGATGCCCGAAGTTGTCCATGGTGGAAATTAATTAAGGTTGTGTTGCTGTGGTCCGGAAATTCAGCTTCAAGACTGTAGTCTTGGAGACACGCCCACACCAGAAGGGCGCTCATAAATTATATTTTCGCGCCATTCGGCCAAGGCATACACTCCACGTGTCTGCCTTGGCCTCTCACTCTTGTGCTGTGCAACTCACGGGCAAGGAGGTTCCTCAACCATGGACGAGCGAATTCAAGCTCTAGAGACAAAATTAGAACAATTGTTGCTGAAATTTGAACAGCAGACACCAGACCAGGCCAATATTGACACAGGCACGCCAAACCAGGCTAGTGCGCAGGAACAATCCGGTCCTCAAGGGGCAACAAGTGCTCCTCCGACCACCGGGTCGTTGCCGATACACGACGGTAGCCCTCCCGCTGTACCTGTGGATGTACAGGCTGAGTTTGCTGCCGTCCAGGACTCCGTGCAGAGGGTGAAATTACCCAGCGATCTTCGCCTGAACGAGTTGCGCACGGGCATTCGGAGAGAGGATCAGGCGAGTTTTAATGCCCTCGTCAGATCTGCCCGTTATACAGAAACCATATTCAAACTTTTGTCTTCTTTGTGTACTGACGACCTGCCAGCGGACATTCGCCAGGATTTAGATAACATTTTCAGTGTAAATCTTGCACACATTCGCTATCTGCAGGACGAGTATTCTAGTTTAACTGTACAGGGCACTTATGATGCCACAACATCAAAGATATTTCGCCAGTTGCAACGACAGTCGTCAGGCCTGTCTAGTGAGGCTGTAGACACTCTCCATCGAGCCACGGGGTTAGCAGCCGTAGTGCAGCGGAAATTCAGCTTCAAGACAGGTATTTCAAGTGCTGTACACAAATTCTGGGGTCAGCAAATTACGATCCACTCCCCAGGAAAGCTCACTACCCCAGCTTTTTAAAATCAGGAGAGCAATCCGATCCCCCTCTCTAAGGGGGAGGGGGGCTTGGGAATAACAATGAAAGGAATATCAATTTTTGTTATCATATTGTATCTTTTCGTCAGTAAAACTGATCTTCTGGGCGATTCCATGCTGTGTCGTACGGGACATTTCGACAGCATTTTACATCTCTTTAAAACAGGCATGAGACAGAGAAATTTAAAAAAAAAAGAGGAAAATTGCTACCAGTGAGGGAGCGTAGCGACCGAACTTCCTGGGGATGGGTTCGGGAGTGGGGTTCCCCCTCCCGCAGAAAATTTTGCAATTTTAGGTATAGAAATTCATGATTTCTTTGGCTGCAACTTCGTCAAATCAATCTCATGTTCCAATCTACACACAGTGAAAGTGGAAAATACTTCCAGAATTTTTTTTTTTTTTTTTTTTTTTAAATTTCAAAATCGGCAGAAATCAGCAGATCCGTGGAGAAAAATTATGCCTCTTAAAATGAAAATAAAAGAATATTTTCTTGATTGATGGTGATCTTCAAGAAGTACCAGAAGGGGCACAAGAGCAAAGACTCAACTTGACCCCATTACATATCCTTAACAATTAAAATGAAAAATAGTATTGTGTCGTATGGGACACACAAAAAAAACAACAGAAAAAACAAAAACACAAAAGCATGGAATCGCTATACTGAGGGAAGTTGTCAAAATTCAAACATTTCTTGCTTCCTAAAAGCACAAATTTGAAAAAAAAAGTCCCTACAGAGTTTCCTTTGTTACATGATTGACTTCACTGTACTTACCCATATAATAAACCTGTATGGCAGTTTCTCCAGTAGGGGTTCCATAAACAGAATAATCTGTATCAAAAGACAAAACACAAATTAATGAATTGAACAAAATTATAGTATTCAGAAATTATCACAAATAAGCATCTAAAATGTAATACTAATAGAATTTTACGTTGATGTAAAATTTGAAGTCAGATTAATACTAAGGCTACTGATGTACTAGATACCACAGAGTTTTTCAAAAGAATATGAAATTATCAGAAATTTCAGTTCTATGATTATATTTTTTTTATGGTTCAACATTTAATTTATATATTTTATTTTTATAATTATTATTATTTTTTATTTATTTATTTATTTATTTTTTTTTTTTTTTTTGGGGGGGGATATTAATGAAGCCAACATCATAGAGATTCTTCACAGGTTTATTCAAAACAAGTTTATCTACGAAAGTATACTGTAAGTCATAAATGACTCGGAAAGGTTGCATTCATTAATTAGGCATTTTCACTTACCCAAACAGTAATAAGACAGGCAGCAAAGAATGAAGTGAGTAGCATCTCATTACCAAACAACATGATGTAACTCACAAACAGACCAATCTACAAAATTAGAAGAAAAAAAATAATATGTAACTTAAAACAAATTTGTAATTATTACCAACCCCTTCAAATACAGGAAAGTTTAATATCAAGAAGTTATCTCATACCCTTTTCAGACTGTTATTTCTTAACCCCGTACTATCCTTAACCCCGTACTATCTTTTTTTGCTTTCAGACTGTGTTTCTTAACCCCATACTATTTGCTTAGCCGGGGTTAAGAAATTCAATGCTTTTCACACTGGGTATTCCTTAACCCCATACTATTTGCTGGATCATGAATATCAATGATTTCACTCTCTTTCTTTATGTTCTTCATTGTTTTTATCTCTTTCCTTATGTTATTCTATGCGTTCTATCTTTCCTTTTGTTATTCTTTGTTTTTCTCTTTTTCCTTATGATATTCCTTGTTTTTTGGGGTTTTTTTTCCTTATGTTATTCTTTATTTTATCTCTATTTCCTTATGTTATTCATTGTTTTTCTATCTTTCCTTATGTAATTCATTATTTTATCTCTCTTTCATTATGTTATTCATTGTTTTCTCTTTTTCCTAATATGTTATTCATTGTTTTTCTCTCTTTCCTTATGTTTTAGATTGTTTTTCTCTTTTCCTTATGTTATTCATTGTTTTAATTCATTGCTCTCCTCTTTTCCCTTAGGTTATTCTTTGTTTTTCTTTCTTTCCTCATGGTATTCATTGCTTTTATCTTTTTCTTATGTTATTCATTGTTTTTCTCTTTTTCTTTATGTTATTCATTGTTTTTCTCTTTTTCCTTATGTTATTCCTTGTTTTTCTCTTTTTCCTTATTAAGTTATTCATGTTTGTTTCTTTTTCTTTGTGTTATTTATTGTTTTTCTCTTTTTCCTTATGTTATTCATTGTTTTTCCATTTTTCCTTATGTTATTCATTGTTTTCTCTTTTTCCTTATGTTATTCATCGTTTTTCTCTATATTTGTGTTATCAAGTTTACGAATAATTATGCATATTCATGACCACATTTTCATTGATTGGCTAATGCTTAGCCCCGCTTTTCCTTAGCACGGTTTGGTTTCAGACTGCAACTCTTAGCACCGCAATTGCCCGGCTAACTCCGCAATTACCCGGCTAACCCTGCTTTTTAGCAGGGCCAGATAGTACCGTACTATTTACTGTGCTAGCCTACTTTGGTAAAACGCAGTCTGAAACCGAAGCGTGCTAAGCTTAACCCCAGGAAATAGGTGGTACTAAGGCCCCCCCTTAGTCCTACCTATTTCCTGGGGTTACGGATTTTAACTGCAGTCTGAAAAGCATATCAGTACATTTTGTATATTACATCTACTGATGGATTTGCAAAATGAACACCAAAAACTACTGCAATAACAAGAATAGAAGTCTTATAGCTTTTGCATTCAAAATGTCTAAACATGAAACCCATTTCAGAGATTTTTGCACAATAAGAGTTACCCATGTTCTGTCTGATCTTTATTAGTTACATGTAAAGACAAGTTGCAAGAACATGCACAAATACTAATATAAAATGTGATCTTTTATATTCTAAGCAGAAAGCTATAATTGCTGCAACATAAAGAATTGGAAGTCATAACACTGACACAAAAAATATTGATTTGTAGAATTTTAACAAACTAAGGTTTATTCCCAAAGCTTAAAAAAAAAAAAAAATGCTCCAAATTTTATTGTCCAAATCGGATATTCTTTTTACCCTTGTCCTGTGGGCTTGGCAGCCGCTGAGCAGCGCCAGATGGACGTTGCTCTACCCCCCCCCCCTCTTGTTGAATGCCAAACAGGGAAGCAACAACTACCATTTTTAACGTCTTTGGTATGACGCGGCCGGGGATCGACCCACAACCTCCCGATTATGAGGCGGATGTTCTATCCACTGAGCCAACACATAAAATAGCATTCAAATTTTATTGAAAACTTAATCATATGTACAATCAAACCACATTTTAAAATAAAGTTCATGTATCTTTATTGTTAAATTAAACTCTATTAAACTCGATCAGTAAAGCTCTTTTTGATAATTCCATACCTATGCATGGAGCAGAGATTTGTATTTTCTTTAGCATATAATAATCATTTTATATATCGCAAAATTGCAAATTGCCTCTAAGCAGTTTAGAGAAAAGAAATATGAACTAAAAATGAGATATTTTGCACTACAAATTGTATCATAGCAAACACGTAGCATGGATGATACCAGCCAGGCTTTGACTTACACTTTGACCTTGCAGAATGCATTTGACCTTGTTGGAACCAGCGAAACCCAGCATGTAGGTAGCGAACACAGCCAGGGTCTGAGCAGAGGAAAATAAAAGGTGGTCAAGATTCAATGGATAGGGACAGGACAAAACACGAAGCAGATCCCGAGCCGTAGAGTTAAATAGAGGTTCATTTCATCCGACAGGAAGAAAAAGACGATACAGTTTTCCTTGAAATTGGCTCAAAAAAAATTTTATCGTTTTTATCGTTTTCATTTCTTCTTTATACCTTATCGTTCCTATTATTTTCTTTTTTAATATTTTTATTTTTTATATTAATTGATGTTATTCATTTTTAATTTGTTTTTTTGGAGGGGGGGGGGAGGTTGAAATAGCCTGCTCCAAGGCGGATCAGGGAAAAGTGCCAAAGTAAGCTCAAGCATGAATTTGCTACTTCACCAACCCAAGCTACAGTTTATAACACTTTCTTTAAAGCTGAAGCCCATTATCAGACGCAGATCCAGCACTGGCTCAGCTTGGGTGATAAAATCCTGTGTCAGAGCCAATGCTAGATCCAATACTAGATATCGTATGCATCTTAGCATCATGGGCCATTTTGGAAATAAGACTAAAATCATGTGGTTCAATTTTTTTTTGGGGGGGGGAGGGGTTGCAATTTAGTGTGCTAATTGAAAGATCTAATATTCTCTGATCTTGCTATTTTTTTTTTTAGGGCTAATATTTTGAAACTTTATTCTAATGAAGAACAACCTTCATATGACGGCATAGGTGGGACTTAGGAAAAAGCTTAATCTCACAGTCTCAGTGGACTATTTGCCACTTTGTTCTGATGAAGAACAATCTTCATAAGACAGCAAAGGTGGGACTTAGGAGTAAGGTTAGCCTCACAGCGTGGTACCCATTAAGGTGCCAAATCTAGCTAGAGTAATGCCTGATTATTGTCATACTGGAGTGTACTGTCTGCTGCGTTGATACAGATGTGGTTTTATATGGTGTTCATAGTGTGTGGCTCATGCCATTTTAAATTGATATCACCGTTTTTTTTTTCCATTTTTAAAACCGAATGTTCAATATACATGAAAACAAATAGAGGTGGGTACAAAATAGCCCCAATCCTCCCATCCCCTTTAAAAATACATAAAAAGGGAATTTTATAAAGATATATTAAATAGGTGGGCAAACATACGCACACTTCTTCATTAGAGGATTACTTATCTTGGCCATCATGCTGGGGAAGGGAAGTATTGATAAAGAAAGGGGTGAATTAAGAGACACAAAGAGGAGAGGAAAGAAGAGAAAGAAAATAAAAACAGAGAGGGTTATGAGAAGAAGAAGAGAGAGAGAGAGAGAGAAAGAAAGAGAGAGAGAGAGGGGGAGAGAGAGAGAGAGAGAAAGAAAGAAAGAGAGAGAGGGAAAGGGTTGGTTATAAAATAGAAAAAGGAAAAAGTACATGGGAAGAGGGAAAGATATTTAAAGAGAGTAAGAGAAATAGCTGATGTGGAAATAGAAAAGCAAAGAGTTCTTTAAATAAAGAAGAAGAAATTGTGCTAGAAACTGCAAGACAACACATTCCAATCCTTGAGGTCTAGACAGATGATGAGCGCTGTCTAATGCAGTTATCCATACTAACAATAAACCAACACATTTGGGTTAAAACTCAAGGGTCAGTCCAGGGGCGATACATAGTACATTACAAATATGAAACGGGTGTTTCTATTTTACCTGGTTAACACAATAAATGTAGTGAAATTGCAATGACAACGCAAAGTTACTTTAATTCAGATCATCCCCTATCAAGAGTCCAACTTGGGCACTTAAAAAATAACAACACATGGGCTCATGGTGATTTGCCCTTGAAATATTGAAAAGAACTCTGAAAAATTATACAGTCCCTATAATACTTGATTTTCTCATATGGTTCAATGCAATAAATTAATTAGTGTGTTAATTCAATTGCAGACTAAGATCCCCCCCCCCATATGACCCAAATTTGGTTTCTGCAGGGCCGCAGAGCCAGGGGTTTGGAAGGGCTGCATGCAGCCCCCCCCCCTCTCCCAATTTTTTTTTAGTAGACATGTATAAAAACTTGAAAATGACCTCTGCTTGGGATTTTTAGCCTGTTTAGCCACCCCCCCCCCTCGTCCCACTTTCGGCTCAGCCACCACACATTTAAAAATGCTCGGCATCCAATATTCTGTGCTTAAATGTGCCACATTCATAGGGATGCTTCCACTATGTGTACCAAATGAGCCTTTGAAATCCTCAATGGAGGATCTTGTCTCTATGTTGACAATTTCAAAATTAACCCCTAGGAACAAACAAATCAAAATAGCTATTAGATTTGTGACTCATGCACAGCTTCTCGCTGGGTTATAGGTCAAGGGTCATTCACAGTGCACTCCACTGAACATTCAATAGTTTAAACAGATGATTGCCTGTGTAAGGAGAGCAAAGTAAACAAACTACCAAGGTAGCATGAATGCAATTACCCTGCACCCACTGCCCTTGATAAAAGTAGCACATGTTTTGTGTCAAAGGTCAAAGGTCATTTAGAGGTCAATCCATCAAACATTCAATAATAGAAACAACCTCTTCTCTGTTTTAGGAGAGCAAACTGAGCAAACTGCCAAGGTAGCATGAATGCAATCACAACCATTGCCCAAACACGTAGCGCATACATGTAATATTATTGTCATACATGTAGGTCAAAGGTCATTAAGAGGTCAATCTGTCTAACATGCAACAATATAAGCAACTTCTTACCTGTGTAAGGAGAGCAAACTGAGCAAACTGCCAAGGTAGCATGAAGGCAATCACACCTGCTCCTATGGCAAGACTGTGATACCACATTGGTCTAGCAATCCTGAAATGTAATAATAATAATAATACCCATTATTTATAATGCGCTTTTCCCATATTGGCTCAAAGCGCTTTACAGTATATTATTACCCTGAT
>CALNVZ010000641.1:36715882-36737051 GCA_940671915.1 Paracentrotus lividus | reverse complement strand
CAACGTTCCCGTGTCGGAATGAAAAATAAAAAGAAGTTTGTCTACCCCACAGCGCCCAATGTTTAACAATTCTTCTCTCATTTTTGGGGCCCCTTATTTCGTTTAAACCGGCTGACCAACGGCCCCTCCCTACTATTCCTTGCGTAAACGCATCCTGAACTACAGGGTTGTTATTGTTCTTTACATTTAAATCAAAGTGCAGGGTCACAGGCATTTTTGTTTCTCTTGTGTAGGGAGGGTTGAAGTAAAAAAGTGAGATGATGAAAAATTGAAAATATGATTCCTATCCGCTACATTTATGGTCAAATTGAAACAAAGGAAGTATAAAAAACAAAAAAACAACCATGAATACTAATTAGTTTCATTTGCCACCAAATTCTGTTTCAGCCTTATTGACAAGATTGTAAATAGTGACTATATAGTCTATTTTCATCAATGATTTAAATGTTTGGCTGAGATTCTGCAATACATTTTTGGGAAGATAGAAATTAACCTTGTAAAAGTAATAAAAATCCATTTTGAGCAACGAAAGAAATTTTGGACCCATTCCACTAGACAATGAATTAAAGGCTGTGACCATAAACAAGAGTTTAACTTAAGAACAATGAACACTGAGGGGGCATTGTCAACCGGGTAAACAAAAAAGGGCCCCAAAATGAAAAAAAAGGCAAATAAGGGCATTGTGGGGGTTGACAAATTTTTGTTTTTAATACCCGGGATTGGAGGAACGTCCAAATATAGCCAGGGCCCTGAAAAGTGAAAGTGGGACAAACAATTTCAAGAAATTAAAGCCGGAGTAAAAAGATGTAGCTTGATCACATAAAAAATATCCAACGTTCTATGGGCAACAGTTTACATATTTGGGATCTATTAATTTTTGGACTCAATTAAATGATATTTTCCAAAAGCTAAAGGGCCACCGGATAATTATTAAACGCCATCATTCATAAAATTAAGTATTAATTTTATCACAGACCCCCTAGCCCCCCCCCCACACAGAAAAAAAAATTACTCACCCCTCTTCCTGCGCATATATTTGATTATAATATTATATTTCCATTTATCATCATTATGGGGGAGAGGCGGAGAGGGGGGAAGCAGGGGGGGGGTTAGAAAGGCCAATCATAAACAAAAGAGGGCTGTAGGATGAATATTGCTTTTGAACCCATCATTTAGGGCATAAATGTCATTTAAGCACTCTACGAGCTCCCCCCCCCCCCCCCGAAAAAAGGGGGGGGGGGAGAAGATAGTAATTAGCAATAATGATAAAAAATAAATAATAATAAATATATTAAATAAACACTTTTCGGCGAATACGAGGGGGGGGGGGGGGGCCTGCTGCCCCACCGTGGATCCGCGCCTACCTACAAAATTAACCAGCTCATGAGCTACCACATCTGGTGCATGTCTGGAATACAGACTACACGCATGCGCAGTTTGTGTGCTGTTTGAATTTCGTGTCGGCATAATTTTGGCGTTTTATACAGTGCTTTGCAAAACACTGGTAAAAATCACTCAAGTTCAGTATGTCACCTCTTGTAAGGTAAGAAATTGTAGTATTTATAACTAATTCTTGTTTAGCATTTTTATCTGTGAAATTGCATATAAATATGATTTTACATTGTCAAAAATTACTGTTCAAAATATCTTCTGCAGTGCAACATTGTGAAATCAGAGTTAACACAGTCATGTAACTAAATTCCTGCGTAGTATTTGTGTTGACAACGCACATGATAAACGATTGTTTTTCTTGTATTTCCATGGCATTAAGATTACTCTCATGTTAGCCTCTAATACATTTGTCAGAGTAGATACTACCATATTATTGTTAACAAATATCAATCTGTGGAAGTTTCAGCAAAATAATGCCATTTCAAATGTCTAATAATAAAAGTTCTAACAACAACGTACCGCCATCTTAATTCGCATAAGTTACTTTTACGAATATGCATTTCTTAGAATAGAAAGTATATATTACAATTTATATTGACATTGTGATGTCAGAGCTACCAAGTCTCACGCATTTTGCTGAGACTCACGCATTTCGGGTCGTCTCACGATCTCAAGCAGAAACACCCATTTCTCAACGCAAAATGACAAAAGTAGCATAGGTACTAATTTTAGATTTTTTTACGCATTTTGGAGTCTCAAAACCCTAAATATCGGCAGTTTTGTGCGCATCAATCCTGCGAGTGCTATGTTTTCATGCGGGAAAAGTTATGTGCAAGATAGTTTTACTATAGGATGGGAGGGTCCGTTGTCCGGACAACTTGACAAAAAATGAAGCCTGCTTTGTTTGTCTCAGGATTAAGCCAAAAATATATGTTGAATGATGCTTATTTTCATTCAATATTTGATGTGTAGAATATTTTTCTATCAACTTTGTTCCAAAAACTACAAAAAGATTGCTTGGTAAGATTGCTCTTCAAATGGCTGGTCAAAATCGTCTGTCCGGATTAACAACCTGTCGGACATACAGGCAAACTGGGTATACACATGCAACATGTGAAGTGTGCGCGCATGCGCGCCTCTTTGTGTACAAATTACTACTCGCGCGCAGCGCACATGCGGTAGCATGCGCCGCCGTGCGCACTGCTTTTAACCAAAATGCGATGATCTCACGCAATTTTTTGTTGAAACTTGCATGTAATACTGTGATGTTCGTTGCCATGATTAGGCTTAGTTTGTCAATAAATCTACGTAAGCACTAGAATCTAGGCTAGACTTTTTGATTAGGGAGGACGACACACACAGCAAAAGGGTTCGACTTTTTCACCACACTCTCACATCACAAACAACAGTCATGTTTTGAGGCGAAATTGATGTTGAATGCGATCTGCCATTACGGCACTTTATCAAATATCTTAATTTTTGTGTGACATTAAAATGTCTCCTTCAAAGTTCTTGTATCTTTTGTATAAAATAACCAATTTTTTGTGTCGTATGATTGATTTGTCGTATTATATGATTCATGGACAAATCCATTGACAATATTTACATTTACGAGATAGAAAATTTCTTGTGGTCTCCCTAATATTAGATGGCTGTTATATTTTGTGTTTGGTAAATAAATTCTGCACCATGAAATAAACATAGCTAAATACTAAAGTATTAACATCATGCTATGGGTTCTTGTAGCAAAATATTTATTTAGTAGACTCTAGGCCTACATCATGACATGAAGGTCCTCACAGAGTTCAATTAGACATGTAGTCTATAACTAATTAATAAACATTAAATGCTATTGTTTCCTGCTGTCATGTCTTCCTTCATGATTATCATAGTCTGTGATAAATCAAACAAAGTGTCCTATTGCACATATTTTTTTCTGTTCCAGATTTGTTAACAAGGGAAAGAAAATGATGGAGGCTGCTACACCAATAATAGGAGTAACCATACTACCACCCCTGGCTGAGTTATGCATGCGGAGCTTCAATAGCAGTGCCTATTGTGTCTGTCACATGTCCTTGAAGAATGAAGGTTTGTAATTCAAATCTCTTTTTCAAAATCCAAGATAGAAATCTGTTCATTATACATATAACATAATGAAAATTCAAGCAAAAAAGACAAAAAATAAAAAATATAAAAATAAAAAAAATAAAAATACCATCAAACTGAAATCAACAATGCTGATTAAGTACATGTATGGATCTAGTCTCATGGCCTTCAATTAATACTAGTATAAATGTCTCATCACATATCTGCAATACTTGTTAAATATTAATCAGTGATGGGCCTTGAATGCTATTTAGTAATTGGATTCTGTTATGATTCAACTTCATGTGATTTGTATATGAAAGGGTATATAATATCCAACAGATACAAATGGATATCATACATCATGTGAACAACATAAAAGATAAGGTCATTATTTAATGGAATATAATGTTTCTATATTAAGAGTTTTTGACTTGTACTAGCTCTTTACGGTGTAAGAAATTGTAAGCAATTAATCTATTTTAATTATTAAAAAGAAAAAAAAGAAGATTATCCATACATTGGAGCACTGCCCATTGACTTTTCAATCATTTTTTTTATTTATTTATTTGTTTACCTTTATCTATTTTCTTCTCATGTTCTCAAAAGGACCTTCATAGTCTTCTGGTAGAAAGGAAGCAAATATCTCCACCAGCTGTAGCTACATGGGCCATTGTTTCTTGCCACAAATTGACAAGAGTGAGTGAAATATATATTATAACCATTGTTACTGTGTAGGCCTAGTATTTTACTGCATATCATCCGGTCATTCAAGACACACTTGTTAACTGTAAACAAAATAGTTTAATAATCTAAATTCCACTATCAAATTAATCATAAGTTCCTTACACAGCAAGAATATCGCTTTACTAATAGAATCTGCACAATTTTTTTAATGACTGAAGTTCTAAAGGACATTTCGCGGTATACAAAGTAAATTATGAGATTTACAAAGCATGTTGTAGGATACAAGATCTCACTTGCAATGTCGCATTTATAGTCAATAGACAGGTTAGCTTTTCACATTTACTCAAATAGAGCTAAACTACAGTGTAGAAAGTGCTATTTTTCAGAAGTAAACAGGTAGATTTGAGAGGTAAAGAGAGCAAATGATTGAAATGTTTTGAATGAAATCATATGGGTAGAATTAGAACAATACAATGAAAAAACATCCAATTCATTTGTCGATTTTTTTTTTGTTCTCAGCGAGACTATCATTTGGAAGAGCGGACAGGTACCCCCCCCCCCTCCTACACACACAACACATCCTGCTTGGAGTTTTACTGTAAGAGAACATGCCAATGTACATGGGCGGACTACAGCATTTACAAGCTAAACTCGACACTGATTATCTCATGATGTCGAGATTTAACTGTGGCTTACATGTGGAGCATGCGATTCGCATGCACCAGTGCCTACAGATGTTCCTTCACTAGCTCATTTTGGGTTTGGCTTCGTACTACTCCAAATTTTCAAACTTCTCTTCTGTGACCGCACCATTCGAGCATTGACACGCAAAGGTATTCTCTTCGTTTGGACTCCAGAAGCAGACATAGTGTTCATCGACATTAAGGGTTTGATAATCAAGACGTATCGCTGCAGCTATTTGATAGTGATCTTCCAGTAATAGTTGCTCAGACGCATCAGCATACGGGCTGGTCAAGTTCTACTACAAGTGAAAGATGGAAGTACAATTCTGGTCGCGTTTGCATCGCAATCTCTAGCAGTACTGAGAGTGAAACTATCTCAGTTTGGTGAGAAAAGAGGCTCTTGCGTACTCTGGCCGGGCTGTGAGAAATGGTTTCAGTACATCAGGAACAACATTATCGATCATCAGTCTCTTACAACTTGTTGTCGTGAAGAGGGTCTGGACGCCAGACTATGTGAATCGCACAATGGCAACGCCGTCTGATGCTGCCGACGAACTTTCACGATTATCATGTCATCACATTGAGGATGGATCGGAGATAATGACGAGGAAGTCATTATTCAGTAGTGTTAATGCAATTTTCGCAAATGCTTTCAGTCACAAAATCTTAGCTTTAACACGGCAACGCGAGTGATTCAATTGCTACAGCATGTAATTTCAATACATGAATGGTTCTCAATGGTTAGTCTAAAATTGGATGTAAAGATGATGACACGAAGTACATTCTACAATGATTCGTCAATGAGTTATATTGTGGATTGATCAATGCCTATTTTGGGGCGACAGAGTGGTTATTCCTTACGTGTGTCAGTCAAAATTGGATAATGGAGCCCATCCCACACAATCGGGGTATAGTACGCACTGTAGTGCACACTTACGTCATAAATATTGGCCAAGCATCATAAAATGGTAGAGAAGCTATTCATTCAGTGTTACGCGTGTTGATGAGTGATAAAGTAGCATAAAGCTCGCGTTCTACAACACAATTCTGTTGAAATCGCAGTGTTGTGATTGACTACTATTTTAAGTGGCCCGAAGTTGCATCCGTGTCAAATGTTACATCTAGATCTGTCATCAAATTCCTATCACAATTGTTTGCTACAATTTTTTGTGTCAGAAATTATGTCTGAACAAGGGGGTGCATTTGTATCAAATGAGAATTTTCATGAGAAAATACAAATCATCTCTTTTACTACTGCCTGCTAATGGAGAAGTTTGAGCATTAGAAACAGTCCTCAAATCAAAAACACTTTCAAAAGCAGCAATCAGTGAGAGAAGAGCTCTACTCTTCTGATGCCTACACAGCGACATCGGAATTCCACGACAGGAAAATCTGCTGAGCTGCTACATGGACAGGAAAACTATGCCCGAATCAACATTCTGTGAGCAAATACGATAAAATTTTCACAAGAAAGTGAGCAAGCAACAAGCAAAGTAGAAAGCAAAAATCGGACAAAAGCAAGGAATGCTAAAACTTCGTCATTCTAAGTGGGGATGATATGATGTGTGTCATGAGACACATGAAGAAGGGACATTCCAATATCCCACCTCAAAGGATTATAGGCAAAAAGGTCCTTATAGTCGCTTATATAGATTGGAAGATCAAAGAGTTTGGAATGCTCCAAAATTACAACGTTCACTTCTAATGTACCATGAACAAGTGGTACAGTCTAAGTCGATGATACAAGTATCCAAAAGAAAGAGGGGAACAGAGATACATGTACAAAAGACATCCAGCTTGGATGAAAGATTATGTGCCAAAGAAGGCAAATGATTAAGTTTGTGTTATGAATGTAAAGACAACTTTATGTTCAGTATACATGTGTAAATAAG
Source organism: Paracentrotus lividus (assembly GCA_940671915.1). Lineage (NCBI taxonomy): Eukaryota > Metazoa > Echinodermata > Echinoidea > Camarodonta > Echinidae > Paracentrotus > Paracentrotus lividus. The sequence goes on along the minus strand of CALNVZ010000641.1, from coordinate 36,730,312 downwards.
TTTTTAAAAAAATAATGTATAATTGATTTCATGTTACACAAACTCCATATTCAAGTGTATACAGTCTGTGAAAAAAAAATGGTACAGTTGGGGAAAAAAATAATTAGGTGTGAAATCTTGCAAATATTTTGTATGTGGTACAAATTTAAAGCAAAGGATTTTCCTTACTGAGCACTTTTTTGTTTGATAATTTGCTTTCGTAAAACAGAAGTTATGCTAAAGTTGTCTGAGGAGGAACAAATCAAAGTACGCACTTCTATTGTTCTGGAGTGCTGAATTCATGCCATTATGCGAATCTTGCACAAAGGCCATGTGACATTGTGTGAAAATAGATTTTTCTTAATTTGTAAAAAACTGGTCATATTTCAAAAATTACAGCACAATATGCGATGAAAATTGCAGAAGAAAGTCTGATTTTCCTGCTTTATGAAAATACCAAACAATACCAGGTTGTGATTAGTCTTCGTCTATAAAAAATTGTTTTGCACTAGTTAGCTTGTACCATCTTATTTGAGTATTTATATTATTTGAAATTAACGCTATTACATTACTTTATATTGTCTCTATACGCTTAACTACTCAGTGAGGTTTAACTCGGATATGGTTCATAAAATTATCCTTTTAAATTCTTTGATATGTATGATATACAGTCAACTCTGCCTAAGTCGAACATGTCTAAGTCGAATAATTGCCTAAGTCAGAGAAATTTCTTCGAACAAAATCATACTAAACCTGTGTTATTTACCTCTTGTACGTCAAATTTCTCCTAAAAACGAACAGATTTTTTGTTGTCCCAAGAGATTCGACTTAGGCAGAGTTACTGTCATGCATACAGAAGCCTTTATGTACATAACCGATAAAGTAAGTACATGTGCTTACCAAAGGGATTTGATTATGGTCTTATCTAGAAGTATGAAAGTTTGATACTCAATGGTTCTTTCTAGATTATTATCGTTGTAAAGTTATGAATGAAACTATATTAGGAAGAGTTGCTTCTTTCCTAGAAGGAGGGGGAATGTTGCGTCGATCTCATATTATTGCATGAAATGGAACAAAGTGCCTGAATGGAGGCGAGGAGATTCATGAATGAAATAAACATTTGTTGAACATATGCTTTACAAAGTCTGAATTCTGAGTGATTTGTAGAAGATTTTTATATTGAATAAAAAAGATCAAAGGATTTGTTATTTAAATAAGACAGTATCTGTTTGGAGCGAGAAGAACATTTAAACACATTTCACATGAGATTACACTTTTTACTGCAGTTTTCTTGCATAGAATTACAAATATTAAATGTAAATAATTGTTTTTAATGAAATGTGTTTAGGAATGAAACTTTAATTGCAGTGTTGACATACTAGCAATCTTTTTCAATTTTTTCATTGTTTTTCGGGATTTTGGTAATTGACAACTTGTTATATTTAACTGGTATTAACTGTCCCATGTTATCCAGTAATGCTGAACTGTTTCAATATGATTTGGAACCCTGTATCAACGGAAATTAACTGGTATTGAACGCAGTTCACCCTTACTGGGATCAACTGGTACCTAGGCACCAGTAAGTTCAATTGGTCTCTTACCAGTTGATAACTGGTATATTTAACTGGTATTAACTGGTCCCAGTAATCCCAGTAAAGGCTGAACTGGTTTCAATATGGATTTTGGAACACTGGTTTCAACTGGAATTAACTGGCATTGAACCAGTTCACCCTTACTGGAATCAACTGGTCCAGTACCAGTAAGTTCAACTGGTATCAATTGGTCCTATTACCAGTTGAAACTGGTATATTTAACTGGTATTAACTGGTCCAATTAATCCCAGTAAGGCTGAACTGGTTTCAATATGGATTTTGGAACACTGGTTCAACTGAATTAACTGGTATGAAACCAGTTCACCCTTACTGGAATCCAACTGGTACCAGTACCAGTAAGTATTCAACTGGTCCTGTTACCAGTCAGATAAACTGGTATTATTTAACTGGTATTAACTGGTCCCAGTTAATTCCAGTAAGGCTGACTGGTTCAATATGGATTTTGGAACACTGGTTTCAACTGGAATTAACTGGTATTGAAACCAGTTCAACCTTACTGAATCAACTGGTACCAGTACCAGTAAGTTCAACTCGGAATCAACTGTCCTAGTTACCAGTTGAAACTGTATATTTAACTGGTATAACTGGTCCCAGTTATTCCAGTAAGGCTGAACTGGTTTCAATATGGATTTTGGAACACTGGTTCAACTGGAATAACTGGTATTGAACCAGTTCAACCTTACTGGAATCAACTGGTACAAGTACAGTAAGTTCAACTGGAATCAACTGGTCCTGTTACAGTTGATAACTGGTATATTAACTGGTAGTACTTGGTCCAGTTAATTCCAGTAAGGCTGAACTGGTTTCAATATGGATTTTGGAACACTGGTAAACTGGAATTAATGGATTGAACCAGTTCAACCTTACTGGAATCAACTGGTACAAGTACCAGTAAGTTCAACTGGAATCAACTGGTCTGTTACCAGTTGATTTAACTGGTATTAACTGGTCCCAGTTGACAACTGGCATTTCAACTGGTTTAATGGAGTGTCAGTTGATTCAATTCATTCCAGTTGAACCAGTGTTCCAAATCCATATTGAACCCGATTGATTAATGGTCAACTGGTACCAGTACCAGTTAGTTTAACTGGTCTCACTGGTTTTTCGACCTGGGATAAATACCACATGAAAATACACAGGAATACCACACGACTTCTACACTTCAGCAGGAACTGCACTTGGTGTAAATCCACTTTGACTAATGCCATTTGGTCTATCTCTCTTGGTTGTTTGTCTACAATCAGTTGGTCAAATTATCATTTGGTCTAATTAATTCCATTTGGTCTAATGTCCCTACCTGGAAAGCCAGTAGGCCTAACCACACGGGAAAACTAAACCAAAATATTGTTTAAGAACTACTGTCACACTCATGCTCATATATCCACATAAACACACACACACACACACACAACACACACACAAATTATATAATAGTTAGTGGATTTTGATCCTGTGGTAACAAGTATGTGGTATTCCTGTGGTATTATACCACCACGACTCGGTATATTACCACATATTTTCCTGTGGTATGACCACCTTTCACAACACACACAACACACACACCACCTACACATATTGCGGTATTTCCTGTTATACATTCATGTTGTATCAGTATGTGGTAGGTACAGTGTGGTGATGTGTGGTACTCATGTTGATACTGACGTGTGGCAATCTGCTCTTGGTATTGTTGTTTGATTAACACATAACTATATGGAATGTTTACCACAATATTTCTTGTGGTATGAAATATATTCTGTTGTATTTTGTGCTCTATTTAGGTACACAGGAATACCACAGACACCCATTTGAATTACCACATATTACCACACATTTCCTGTGGTTTGAGATCTTTCTGTGGCATTTTATGTGTAATATAGGTAAGTACTACAGTCTGTGTCAAATAAATGGTACAGTTGGAAAATATATATTTTTGATGTATGCATACATTCCTGTGGTATGAGATATTCCTGATGTATTTTGTGATTTAATTTAGGTACCACAGGGAATACCATAGTGTACCCATTTTCAATACCACACGACATCTATATACCACACTCATTTCTTAGTATTAGATATATGTGGTACTTTGTGTGTACTTTGTGTGGTACTGCTGGGTACCACAGGAATACCACAGATACCCTTATCATTACCACATAACTCTGTTATTACCACACATTCCTGGGGTATGAGATCTTCCTGTGGTATTTGTGTGGTAATTTAGGTACACAGGAATACCACAGACATCCATTTTAATTACCACACAACTCTGTTATTACAACAACATACCTGTGGTATGAGATCTTCCTGTGGTATTTTGTGTGGTAATATAGGTACTACAGGAATACCACAGACGCCCATTTTCATTTCACACAGACTCCATGAAATTTACCCACATTTCCTGTGATATGAGATATTCCTGTTGTATTTTGTGTTGTAATTAGGTATTTAGGTTCCACAGGAATACCACAGGTACCTATTTTCATTACCACACGACTCTATATTACCACACTCATTTCCTTGTAGTATTAGATATTCATTGTGTACTTTGTGTGGTACTCTGGTGCCACAGGAATACCACAACACCCATTATCATTACTACATAACTCTGTGTTATATTACCACACATTTCCTGTGGTATGAGATTTCCATGGTATTTGTGTGGTAATTAGGTACCACAGGAATACCACAGACACCCATTTTAATTACACACAACTCTGTTATAACCAACACATTACCTGTGGTATGAGATCTTCCTGTGGTATTTTGTTGTGGTAAATAGGTATACAGGAATTACCACACACCCATTTTCATTTCCACACGACTCCATGAAATGTTACCCCAACATTTCTGTTGATATGAGAGGTACACTTCGTAATTCCAAGGTCGTTATTTCCGAAGGTCCATTATTCCGAAGGTTCGTCATTCGCGAAACACGTAAAATGCCTATACCTCTGATGTTCGTATTTATCGAAAATAAAAAAGGGTTGTTAATCCGAACATTTGTGGCGTTATTCCGAAGGTTCGTCATTCGAAAACGAAATAGGGTTCGTTATTCCGAAGGTTTCGTCATTCCGAAAACGAAATAGGGTTCGTCATTCCGAAGGTTCGTAATTCGAAAACAAAATAGGGTTCGTCATCCGAAGGGTCGTCATTCCGAAAACAAAATAGTGTTCTCATTCCGAAGGGTCGTCATTCCGAAAAAAAATAAGTTTTGTAATTAGTCAAAACTGAAATAATTCTGTGGCAAAGCGGGAAAAACTGGAGGGCAGGCGTGTTGGAGGGGGAAAGGGTATACCTTTACTGTTAAATTGTTATGAGAGGTGGAAAGTGGTTGATCTATCGTTACCAGGGCGTTTAAGAATTCTTTCAGACGGGTGATCATATGCTTATGGGACTATAGTTCATGCAAGAATCGTGCCTAGTCGCTAGGGGAGTAGTATTGATGCATTTTGAATGTTTTTACAAGTTTCAATTTTCTACTAAAAGACTCATTCTTGATTAAATGTCGCTCCTGCGGGGGGGGGGGAGGTGGGGATGGGGGCTTGTTTGGACAGGAATATGAGGAATTAACACCTCAAAAAGGGGCGACGATTCCTCATTTTTGGCTGGGGGAGCTGGCAAACTGCCGTCCTCAGCCAGCATAGACTTTTCTGGGAATATATTATTAAAGAATGCTTTGTCATGCTTTGATTCAACTTGAAATAGTCAAGAAATCAAAAAGAAATTGACGGTTGTATCATGTTTATTCGTCGCTACTCACGAGTTTCACGCAAAGAGATCATCAGGTTACTAGCTGTTTCCAATTAATGAAACATTGGCTAAGTGATCATCAGACAACTAATGAAACATTGCCAATGTTTCATTATTTGCCTGATGATTGCTTTGCGTGAAACTCGTGAGTAGCGACGAATAAACGTGATACAACCGTCAATTTCTTTGTACAGTACATACACTCATATAATGTGTGAGGCATAAGTCCCCGCTAGCCCCCGATACCCCTAAAATAATGACACTCCTCCTCGAAAAAAACAAAAAACAAAACAAACCCTTATCTGGAGGTTATTCACGGGTGATCAACACACAGTCCCCCAAATTTTTAATCCATTCGTTCAGAGAGCAATTGCTCAGATAAAAAATCAAGATGCTTGATCCATGTCATTTTTTGATGCAATACACGCTTTGCTCCCACAAAATACACGTGTATCATCCTCCGCTGAGACTATTATTGCATAATATCCTATTATTTTTACAACATCGTTTTTATTACTAAAATAAGTTTATTTCGTTTTCGGAATGACGAACCTTCGGAGTAACGAACCTTATTTCGTTTTCGGAATGACGAACCTTCGGAATGACGAACCCTATTTCGTTTTCGGAATGAAGAACCTTCGGAATGACGAACCCTATTTCGTTTTCGGAATGATGAACCTTCGGAATAACGAACCTTCTGAATGACGAACCTTCGGAATAACGAATCTTCGGAATAAAGAACCTTCGGAATTACGAACCTTCGGAATAACGGGTGCTTACCGATATGAGATATTCCTGTTGTATTTTGTGTTGTAATTCAGGTAATTTAGGTTCCACAGGAATACCACAGGTACCCATTTTCATTACCACACGACTCTATATTACCACACTCATTTCCTGTAGTTTTAGATATTCATGTGGTACTTTGTGTGGTACTCTGGGTTACACAGGAATATCACATACACCCATTTTCATTACCACACGACTCTATGTTATATTACAACACAGTTCCTGTGGTATGAGATATTCCTGTGGTATTTTGTGTGGTAATTTGGGTACCACAGGATTACCACAAGAATCTAAAGTATATTACCACACGATACCTGTGGTATGAGATCTTCCTGTGGTATTCTGTGTGGTAATTTTAGTACCACAGGAATACCACAGGCACCAATTTTCGTTACCACACGACTCTATGGTATATTACCACACATATTCCTGTGGTATGAGGTATTCCTGTGGTAATTTGTGTGGTAAAACCAGTTACCACAGGAATTACCACAGGACATTTTTGTAAGGGCTATGGTATCAGCAAATATGGTTATAGGATCCGAAGACCTACCTGCAAGGCTCCGTCCCAGGAGCCAGCTATCGTCTCCATTCCAGTTATTTTCCTCGGAACCTAGAGGTACAATATCCATAGTAATATAGTGGATAGTTTGTGGATCAGGTGTTTTTTCCCCTTTGCAATAAGTTATTCCTATTTTTGAAAAAATCAGACTCTTAGCGTACTTATTCAAGTTGATCATTTCTTTGAAAAGGTAGTTGCTCGCCATAATCAAGAAAACAAAGTGAAAAAACTGTGCAAAATACAAAATGTCTATGGCAGCGTTTGCTTTGCGTAGAGTGATAGCGCCCTCTTCCTCTTAAGTTTACAACTAGAATTGATATGATCCTACTTTTCGCTTTAAAGAATCTTAATGGCTTTGTTTTACCGTGTGCCTTTTACCCGTTTCGGTTAAATAATTTTGGGCATTGGAGCGCTAGAAAAAAAGAACGTCAACATTGCGGCTGTGATCTCCTCTCACTATGACCTAGGTGAAAGCAGATCATACACCAAGGCGGTACTTCTACCCTGCTCCCTTCTCCTTCCTTCTCAAGTACATGATAAACTTATAATAGCATCTCTTCATTTTATTTACAAACTCCATATATCACGCATATCCTCTCTCTCTTCTCAATAACTGTCCATAATATTGCTATCAACACTACCTCAACTGTCCTGCAACTCATCCCGTTGCTAATCTCCGAAAATATAGCGGAGGAAGAAGAAGAAGAAGAAGAAGAAGAAGAAGAAGGTGGGCTGTATATGCAGGCCCCAATCCGCTAGCTGACCCCCTTACAACTATGCTTCTCATTTGAATATTTGTTTCCAGAAAGGGATGTTGGGTGCAATCTTTTCATGCACTATTCTTTTCTGTATGCAATGTCGGGAAATTTTAGTTATTTAGGAAAGAAAGACAAAACGGAATTTTGATGCCTATTTATCAAGATGTCCATTAAAATAAAAAAAAATGTCAATGGAACATCTAAATACTAGTAGTTAAAATGTTTTGATTATTTTTCATTTTTTATTTTTTATTTTTTATTTTTTTTTTGGGGGGGGGGTATAAAAGGGCCCTTTGTTAGTTAAAAAAGGGGCACTTTTGGGGTACAAAAGGGCCCTTTGTTAGCCTAAGAAAAGGGGCACTTTTTGGGGGTATAAAAAGGGCCCGGCTTTGTTAGCTAAGAAAAGGGGCACTTTTGGGGGTTAAAAAATGGCCCTTTGTCAGCTAATAAAAGGGGTACTTTAAGAATGCATGAAAGAGTGGGGGTATATTGTGCCCTTCACTTGATCACTTGATCATTATATGAAGCCTTGAAACCACGGATAGGCCTATCATTTCATGTTGTCTCTCATCCATTCAATACAATTTCATTTCTGTAGTTGGACCATTCTTGGTCACGTGTGTGACCGAAATTATGCAAAATCTTGACTTTAATTGGCTATAACTCTAACAATTTTTAAAATATACTGATTTAATGTTTATATCATGCTAATATATTTTGTTGGCTATCATTTGTAAATATTTTTTGATATTTACAATATGCATGTTCAAGGTCAGAGGTCAAAAGAAGTGGGTCACGTGTGTGACTTTACAGAACGGCATGATTTTGAAAGTTCAATTTCATTTTGAAATTCCTGTGAGTTTTAAAATGATGAAATGTTCTTATTGCTGTGAGACATAAATTATGGACCTGTTAACCCAAAAATACCACTGGATAGGAGTCATCTCTGAAATTTCTTTTTTTATCTATTATTTATATCGTGCTGTCGGTGCACGTGTGTGACATTTTAGTGGGTCACGTATGTGACCTATGGCAAATTGTACAGAAAAATGAATATATTATGTATTATGCAATAAATGTACATTTTGAGCAATTACTATATCCGCTGTGGTAAAAATTTTTATGAACTCGACCCTAGTCAGTCAATGGGGTGTTTTGGTAGCTGTTAAGACTGGGGGAGGGGCGGGTAGGGAGGGGGGCCATGATGCCCCCTATAAGATCTTGGCTGTTGATCGCGCGAGGGCGCCGAAAATTTGCACGATGGTAGTGTGTGATGTAACTACAAGAAAGCACTGTTAATTTTCCCATAATAATAATAATTTATTTAATATGAATTAATTATGCTAATTTACGCATTGCATTAAGTCATAATTTTTGTTCTAATTGACAAACCACAGCTTCTGGAATGCTAATTTTGTGTTTGCATAATCTTTATAGGATTCCTGACAATTGTACTTGGAAAAAATTTGATATCAAACTAAATTCCTTGTGTATTTCATTGTTTTATGAATTTCTTATGTATTTCCTTGTTTTTTTCGACCTTTTGTTTTGTTTGTTTGTTTGTTCTTTTTGTTGTTGTTTTTTTTGCTGTTTTTTTGCAAAAGTTATTGCAAAACTATTTTGGAGCATAATAATGCTAAAATAAATTAATTTCAGCCAATATAAATGAAAATAATCAGAATTTATGACCGCCCCCACCCAGCGGGTCACGTGTGTGACCAATTTGTTTGCAATAATCAAATTAAAACTTGTCATGGATTCATATTTAGTGAGATGCAAGGTACATTAAATCTAGCTTTGAAGAAATAATTATAATAATACCAGAGCCATGGTTAAGATGGGGCATAAAATTTTTTGTGTTTTCTGGTTACTTGTGTGTGACATTTTGAGGGCAATTAATTTCCAGTGTTGATTATCTTAATATAGTCAATTTAACAACATTATTTTCGGGGGTTAGATTAAAAGGAATAGCGGTAAATAATAATGTAATGACAGTAATCCAAGTAAGGAAGTCAGCATATCCATTCCAGTCAGGGTTTTAAAAAAATGATATTTTATTTACCGTTTTTTCCATTTAATTATCATTTATGTTAATTTATGCAAATGAGCATGAACAATTGCAAAAATCACGAAAAAACATCAGTTCATGAAACTTCAGACATTGCTCTATTTGAATATGCAGCTTAAAATCAAAAAGCAAAAATTTATTTGTCCCCAAAAGGTTCACTTTTCAAACAATGGCCGAATAGCCTGGTCCTTTTTCAAAGGCATGACCATAGTTGGTCACACACGTGACCCGTGGGTCACGTGTGTGACCAATTTCAAAGTTAATTAATAACTAAATTAAAAGCTATCATGGCTTCATATTTGGTGAGATGCAAGGCACATTATATCTAGCTTTGGAGAAAAAATTGTAATAATAATAGAACCATGGTTTTCGGGGGGCGTTAACTTTTCTTGTTTTTGGGTCACGTGTGTGACATTTGATGGCAATTAATTTCTTTAGTTAATTATCTTAAAACAATCAATTCAACACCATTATTTTTCATTTAAATTTAAAGGAATGAAGTTAAAAAAAGGGTATAATGACAATAATCAAAGTAAGGTGACCAGCATATACAATCAAGTCAGGGTCAAACAAATGATATTTTACGTACCATTTTTCTATTCAAATTTTTTGCATGTTAATTTATGCAAATGAGCATGAAAAATTTGTAAAATTAAGATAAAAAATGCATTTCATGAAACTTCAGACAATGCTCTATATGAATGTGCAGCTTAAAAACAAAAAGGACAAACTTTATTTTTTCCAAAAAACGGTTCACTTTTCAAAGAATCGCCCAGTTGTAAATCAAATGTTAATGACTACAATCTCAGTTCTTTGACGAATGATGAGTTTATAGTATCATGTTCATCATTAATGCCGCGGATGATGGTATTGATAATGAATCATCATGATGATGATAATGATTCGTAGTAGGCCCTAATGATGATTACAATTTGTTGGAGGTTACAGCTATTATGTTAACAGTGGGGTATTTGGGTGTTTTGCATATACCAATCGACACCCAAAAACTGAGGAGTTAATTAAGTGACTTAATTTGAACAGAAAATTACTACTGTAATTGGCACTCTGAGAGGAGGTTCCTTTGATGTTAAATAAGACACCCACTTGCCACAATAAATCTTCAAGGTCCCCCATTGAAAAATCCTGATCCATTCTATCTCTAATTTTCACTTTTTCGATCTCTTTTTCTCTCTTTCTTTCCAAAAATAAGAGAATGCACACATTGTAGTCTTTTAAAACTTTTTAAAACCAACCCATCCGTCCCCGTATGGCCAGAGCCCCCCCCCCCCCCGAATTCGCTCCCCGCGGACCCGATCAATAAAATTGATCGATAATTCAAACGATAGCTTAGCTTACGATGGCCGGTGGTAGAAGAAGTTTCGAGCAGACGACGAACATGGGGTCTAAAAACGGTCGACTAGACAGCAAGAAAGTATCTGCAAGTAAAAAGAATCGACCGAGGAAGGAAAATGGAGGCAACAGGGAATCTTCGGGAGTAAAATGGATGTTTTCAAAAACCATGGAATTTGGCGGTGATTTCACTAGGTATGAAGCTTAAAAGCAGCGACATTGTGAGGCGGAATGTGAACAATGGATGTGCCGACGCTATCGGCCTAGCCCGCTTTCGCTAACTAAGAGAGAGTTGATTTTGCACTTGGCAATTTGCGCGTGGCGTGATTCACAGTGAGTCAATCAGTCTTGCCTTACAAATGATAGATTAAAAATTGAGCTTGTTAGCAGTTGCATACGGTAAATTAAATTTTGTATGATGTAACTGTGGAGTACATTGAACTGTGACTGAGTTTTGTGTGCCTGAACAAAAAACAAACAAACATAGATCTACAACAAACAAAAACAAAAAAAGCCATAAAAGAAAAAAATTGTCAAAAAAAAAAAAAAAATGCCATCAATCTTCCAATTTCGCCTCATCAATTATAATTTTGATTAGGGCCTAGAATTCTAGGTAGATTTAAACTTGGGGCCTAGTCTAGACAATAATTGAACTTGTTGACATTGTTTGTATTCTACATGATAGTTTATTAATGTTGCACTCTTGATGTTAATTTTCGAGGATTTTTGAGGTCTGAGAATTACATTCAATCCATGAAGACAAGAAGACAAGTCAGATTAGTTGTCTAGATCTAGTTAAGACCGAGTTAATTGCTTAAAACTCCTCAGTGAATTGTTTCATTGATTTCATTTGAGCAAATTCAATTTTTAATCTGGAATATTGGCTAGAAGTTTAGATATTTCTAATAAAGATTTTAATTGTCTAGATATCAACCTCTAGTCAAGTTTCTAATATTGAATTGCTATAGACTAGGTCTAGACTATATTTCCCCAAAATCTCACATTCTTTTGGTCCGTTCCCTTTTCTTTGTTACAGCTCTGATGTTTGGTGTGTTGCACGGGTAAGCAATGGATATTAATTTGAATGATATTGTCATGTTTGTTGTAACTTTTCTGTGCAACAAAGTACATCAAGCATTTCCTAATTAAGTTTAAAAAGAATGGGAAATTGATAAAACACTTGAATCAATCTATTCAAGTTATTAACTTGCAAGAGAGAAAAGAAGAAGTGTTTAAATCTTCAATTTTGTAAATTAGTTCAACTTTTTTGTAATCATACAAACATTGGATCCTGGTGTTCCCATCCCCTGTTACACAAAAGTAATTAATAAACTATGTCTTCAAGGACAAATAATTGTAACAAGTATTGATACAAGCTGTTACTCTCTAATATCAATAGAATGATTTGAGCACTGGTTAATTAGTGTTCTTTAATCTTAATAGTGCTGTCTGTAGCATGCAACACTACTTGTGATATGGCCCTTGAGGTCATAGTTCTTCTATATTACATCCTTTATTATTTGCTCTGGAATCTGTAATTATTTTCACATTGGAATTTGGTGCACTGTATAAATCGACAGTGTTAAGCACATTATTTATGTTAGGTTCTGGTTAAGATCACAAAGAAAATTTCACTGGACCGAGGTAAACACACACTGAATGTTTATTAAGAAACGGCGAAAGAATATTGCTTTTCATAGAAAACACACAGCCATTTAGTTTATCCCCCTACTAACAAAAGAAATTAATGAATGTTTGTGCCTAGGTGTGCATCATGCCAGTACATATTATTATGCATATTGTTCTAAAATTTTGCTTCTTATTTTGACAGGTTGCATATCTCTAGTATGTTTGAGAATGACCGGTTTTTCTCCCACTTATCGGATCTGGAAAGAGAGATGACATTTAGAACAGAAATGGTGAGATCAGAGTTGATATAAAACTTGAATGTGTTGCTTGGAAGTTTGAAGATTCTTTCAGAGAATGTCTCTTTTCAGTGACCCCTTGGCATTACATGTATCTTTCAAGCCAGAATAAAATTAACAAGAATAAAACCACAGTGAAAACAACCACCTATACAGTATACAATGTATCTCCCCTTGTCCATCATACTTATGGATTTATCTGCTATTTGCCTCTGTCAATGAAAAAAAATGCTCTGAAAACTCATCTTTAATTTTGATTTTTAATATTCAATCTCATATATGGTTGCCTTAAATTACTCAATTGTAGAACTTTCTTATGATCTAGTATAAGTTACAATCACTCTGAACCTCATCAGAATGACGACCAAAATGTTTATTGTATTGCATTGTCCATGTTTCGCTTTGATACAGTAATGAAATATTGTTCTTATTTTATTTTGCAGGGACTCTACTACTCATATTACAAGACCATGGTCAAAGCTCCCTGCATGCAACATGGTCTTCATGTTATCATGAATGATAAAAGTACTGAATACCCAAGCACTATCAATACACTGAAGAGATTCAACCTTTATCCTGAGGTAATTATCATCTTAAAGGGACTATGCAAAATCATTCATGCATGTAGCATCACCTCTAGTCCTGAACAAATCAAACTATCCAAATTCTTAACCCAGCATGCAACAGGGTGTTCATACAATCACGAATAATAATAGGACTGAATTCCCAAGCACTATCAACATACTCAAGAGATTCAACCTGTACGTATCCTGAGATATTTATCTTAGAATTATCGCTGAGAAAAACAATTTACATTTATTTTCATGTAGTATACATAATTTAAGTATTAAAGGGATTTAGTAGCTTTCAAAAACAAGGGCAATTATATCAAGATTAATAAAATTATATTGTTCCAACAGTAAAAACAAACTACTAAAAGTTTCAGATCAAATGAAAATCATTTACTACCTTAAACAGTGTAACAAACAATGCCAAGCATACATTCGAATACCAGTGCCCTCTGCTGATAGCCCACCAGGCCGCTAGAGACGGGGACTTTACAACAGGAAGTGGGTGTGTGGAAAAGCACATGGTTTTTATAACCATCCGGTGTTGGTTTATAAATTTTGAGTATGAAATCATTGATATCTCGAAGGTAAAGCAAGCAATTAGCTTGCAATTTTGAAGAGATACCAGACTGACCTAAGTGTTTTATAATTATGTTGGCAAAATAAGCTAAATCGAATAAATGTGATTTGAATATCATTCAATGTTACTGCATCCCTTTAAAGTTAATAGCTCAGACAGTAGAGTTGTGGTTCCATAACTGAGAACTCCTGGCTTCAAAACAAAACCAATTCAATAAAGTCCTTTGAAAAAGCAGGTAAATAAAACTGCTTGGATATTATGAAACAACAGATTTAACTTATTTCTCATCTTGTATAAGGCTTCCTTTTCCAACTTGTGAAATAACTTGCATTTAAAAATAGAATGTACATCATTAATATTTTTTTTTTTGGCCAGGTTGTTTTAGCAGCTGGGTTTCGATTCTATGATGGAGTGACTAAACTCCTGGATATCAAGACTAAGGAGTGTTACACAGTGAATAGAGGAAGAGGGCTCAGTCCAGTACTAA
>CALNVZ010000641.1:36650707-36715782 GCA_940671915.1 Paracentrotus lividus | reverse complement strand
ACAATCTATTTTTTTGGGTAAAATTTTGTATATTTTGCTGGAAATTACTAATGGAACTGCTTGTCATTTGGCACTTACATCCGAGTACCATCGCATAAAGATGTTCGCCCCTTGGTGACCTCCTTTTTTATTTGAATTTGATAATGATGACATGATCCACAGCACGTTAAAAACAAAGTTAACTTATTCCCAATTAAATTTGCAAAAAGCGAAAACATTTCAACAGCATTCGAATAAACATAAGCGGTAAACAAATATTCTTTTACGATTGTCTTACTTTTTACTAGATAAATTCCATCTTCCAAATGTTTTCTTCTTGTTTTTTCTTCTTTTTTTTCCTTGGGGAGCCTACTTAGGTCAATAGATTTGTGAACAAAATCAATGATACAAGTTTCAGTTTCTCCGGAACTGTTTTGAGTTTCGCGTCATACTATGAATGAAACTCGCCAAAATGTACCAATAAAACTGTCAAAGTAAAAGAAACAAAAACAACAACAACACTCAGAAGATAAATTTGTTTCTAGCGTTGACTTAAATTGAGTCTTACATTGCAAAAACAGGTTTAATGCAATTTCATTTAGGTTTTCTGTATAATCAATCATTTTGATGCACATCTTCCATTACAGGCGTAAAAAGAATCTTTCTCCTCTATAGAGAAGTGTCTCGTTTTTTACTATGCCATTTGAAAAGAAAAACTTTCAATTTCATAATATACCAAACAAAATGTATAAATTGTTTGTAAAAAGAAAAAAGCATGTGTATCAGCTATGATGCAATACTTGGTGGATGGTATAGTTTATATAAGTTTATTTATGTGATCTTGATAATGATATCATAATATGATATATAAAAATATAATCTAAATGAATAAATATAAAATAAATACAAAATATATACCGTAACATTATTCACTCACAAAATATCGAGATAAAAAACTTACGTTCATACGCACTTGCACGCACTTACAACATGGCGCGTGATACTGGCACCGTACGTGAGGTTGCGCTTGTAAGCCGGCCTCCGTACGATAACGATTCAAACGCACGGAGACGTACGTTACAAGCACGTACAGCTCACTTACAACGTGCGCAACGTGCGATGCACACAACGCCCAGTTACCATACATGGTGTACCGGCACTACTTACACCTTGCGCAGTCCGTGCGTTGACGTACTCGCACCGTGCGCTTGCCACTTTCCTCCACGTTTTCAGAAAAACGTAGCGACCGTAGCCTCCCCAAAAAACGTACGGCGAAAAAAACGTACGGCGGCTTGTGACCAAGGCAATACTCAGCGGCAACGTAACAACGCGCTGCATGCGTTGACGCGATCGCTAGCTTAAAAAAAACAAAAACAAAACAAAAACAAGACAAAACAACAAAAAAAAATCGCATATCACCGAGTGCGCCCCTGTGCTACTGTAGCAATGTTTATCTCGGCACTGGCTGGCGTAATCCTCTCCATAGGTATTTTTTCAGGTATCAATTATAAAAATTCATTTTCACGATCCCCAATGCAATATCCACAATGGTTTTCAATGACAATTTTCATTGCGTAAAATGTAGCATTATCGCATCAGGTTCTGACAACTACTTCGAAATCTATTCATGATTTTGAGAGGTAATTTCACAACTTTCAGACAAACTTTCATCATGATACTTTTATCTTAGAAAAGATAATTTGTTAAAACCAAATTAATAGAGGGAAATGTTCTCAATATTAACCGATAACTGACGAATAACTCACGAGTATAAAAGTTCATTAGACGTTCGAAAACAATCCAGAATTGCGCAAGCTAGCTCGGAGGCGCTAGCCTGCCCGGCGTATACAGTACGTGCGCCCATCACAAAATATCCTGACTTTTTTCCCCTTCTTTTTTGCAGTTATCAGCAGCGAATCCATGCGCTCATGCTTGCTTGCTGCGTGAGTTTATGAATCTGGGTCATGGTTAATAACATGATGTGAACTGATATGAAGTTCTGGCAAGGTGAATGTTGTGAATTCGACCTCTATTTTTGTAAACATGAGAAACTTATTGTGCAGTGTTCAAGTGGCTTTTATTCTTGGAAGTTGGATGTGCTTATGATTGGAAATGGAAAGCTGCTTCCACATCAGCTCGAGCTTACTCCATCTCGAGATTCTAGCCGATCAGCCTTCCCCGGACAAATCTCGAGATACAAGAAACCACGTCCACATCAGCCCAAGTTGAGCATTTTGCTCTCGAGCGATGAATTAGCTTGAGCTACGGAGCATGCGCACTTTGGACACTGAGTTTTGAAAATCGCGCCATTTTTTCCCGCGCTATGGGCGGGATGCGAGCATTTCCTACATTATTTCTAATGCATATTTTTTCCCCCCTTCCTCTACTTTTCTCTTCTATCAGATTCATGTATTTCTTATTCTCTCTTAATTCTTATGTATTTCTTTGTTTTTTCTTCATTCACTTCTCTGAATTCTTATGTATTTCTTTGTTTTATCCTTCTTTCATCTTCTCTCTCTTATAGTAATCTTATGCATTTCTTTGTTTGTTTTCCTTCTTTCGTTTATTCATCTGTCAATTCTTATGTATTTCTTGTTTATTCTTCTTTCATCTCTCATCTCTTATTATTATGATTTCTTTGTGTTTTTTCCTTCTTTCGTTTTATCATCTGTCATTTCTTATGTATTTCTTTGTTTTATTCTTCTTTCATCTTCTCTCCTCTTATTTATTTCTTTGTTTTTTCCTTCTTTCGTTTTATCACCATGTATTTCTTTGTTTTATTCTTCTTTTCATCTTCTTTTCTCTATTCTTATGTATTTCTTTGTTTTTTTCCTTCTTTCGTTTTATCACCTGTCATTTTTTATGTATTTCTTTGTTTTATCCTCTTTCATCTCTCTTCTCTAAATTCTTATGTATTTCTTTTGTTTTGTCCTTCTTTCATCTCTCTTCTCTTAATTCTTATGTATTTCTTTGTTTTTTTCTTCTTTCGTTTTATCATCTTTCATTTCTTATGTATTTTCTTTGTTTTATTTCTCCTTTCATCTTCTCTTCTCTTAATTATTATGTATTTCTGTGTTTTGTTCCTTCTTTCGTTTTATCATCTGTCATTTCTTATGTATTTCTTTTTTATTCTTCTTTCATCTTCTCTTCTCTTATGTATTTCTTTGTTTTCCTTCTTTCGTTTTATCGTCATCATTTCTTATGTATTTCCTTGTTTTATCCTTCATTCATCTTCTCTTCTTCTAATTCTTATGTATTTCTTTGTTTTATCCTTCATTCAACTTCTCTTCTCTCAATCTTATGTATTTCTTGTTTTATCCTTCATTCATCTTCTCTTCTCTCAATTCTTATGTAGTTCTTTGTTTTAATCATTGCTTTCACCGTTTCTTAATTCTGTCTTTCCGTATTATATCAAAACCGGAACTCGAATTGCATTATGGTTGGACATCATGAATAAATTATCCCGAGTCAAAAAACCCGAGTGCGTCCACATCTGCGAAATAGCTAGCTAGTTCACCAATGGCTAGCTATTTTGCGAACTAGCCCAAGTTGATTCAGGCTTGAATCTCGAGATCTAGCCCACGAGATGAGAGGAAGTCGGGAAGAGGGGACAATATATTATTTTATTTCATAAATTGATTTGAGTGATTTTTTTTTTCATAAACAGTGATGACTGATGAGAAATTATTGCTTCGTTAGGACTTTACTAGGCCTAATATTTCAGATGAGAGAGAGAGAGAGAGTGAAAGAGACTATAGAGAATGTTTTGATCGGTCATGAGGGGGCCCATGTGTTGCTGACATTAACATGTCACAACATCAACAACAAAAGAGAGAGAGAAAAAAACTCACCGAGTGCATTCACTGACCTGGAGCTAGCTGCCTGGCCTGGGATGGGAGCTGCGTGTTTATAAATATCTTGTCTGGTTCCCATAGAGACGAGACGGGATCATGTATACAACATGTTATAACATGTGCGCAGTGTTGGAATTGTCAACATTCTTGGTCGTAAGTACAGCATGTTTTCTTTCTCCTTATTATTTCTTTTGTTATGCATGCGATCAATGATGGTTTATTGTGATCAATCCAATGTTACATAAAGAATAATTAATTTTACGCTTGTCTCCTTGACCAGCGCATACAGGGGAAGGGGTGGTTCATACATTTAAAAATAGAGGTCGTTATCTTGAATATAATTAGGGTAACCTATAATTAGGCGTACATGCTGGCCCTGTGCTCAATGTGTGATTCTAAAAAAAAAATTAGACTTGGGCATTGCGCTTCGCCACTGAAGATGCCATGAAAACGGAAGAACCCTCCCTCCCTTCTCCTCGATCCCCCCCCCCCACCCACCTCCCACCTCCAAGAAAAGTCAGTTCGAAAATTAATTGAGAGGCGTATGCGTAGGAATACTTCCACTCGTACTGAGTACTCGTACTCCAGTCTCTTGATCTTGCTTGCAAACTAGTCCCAGCGCTAACCGTCACCTTATGAGGTCATACTACGAACTCGAGTCTAGCCAGGTCAGATGGGGACATTGGATTCCTCTGGGAGGCGGACGGAGGGCTGGTGATAAATTTATAAATTAATCTGATGTCGCCCACAACCTCAAAAAACCCAGGGGACTGATAAGAAGTTGATAAGAAATCTGTCCGCACATACCGGCTTCACTTGATAAATACAATAACAAAGGTGGTATGCACCGCATGGGGGCCTTGCTGTGCATGTGGTTTTGTGATGGCAAAGCAGAGTTATGTCCCATTTTCTCTGTCCTCAATCATGGTCGTCGTGTGTTCCTGTACTATATCTGAGCTCATTGTTTTTTTTTCTTTTGAAATTATTTGTATTTTAATCACGGCCCTAATGAAAACCAGTCTTGTACTGTTTGGGCTTTTTAATAGTGATATAGAAAGACGCAATCGATTGTCAATCAACTCTTCAACAAAGAAATTTGATTTCAATTTTTATCAAGATCGTGATGTTATTGATTCAATAAAACATATATATAATATATATATATATATATATATAAAAGATCTGCGACTTACCAGTTCATACAACTTTTTATAGTTTCCTGGGCTACCCTCCCCCTTTTTTGCTGTTGTCTGCATCACTTATGCAACATGCAAACATGTAAAACCTACAGTAGGCCTACAGGTATGAAATGACATGCAAAAAGAAATATCCAATACCAAGACATAAATATATTTAATTTCAATTTTAAAAAGGTAGTGGAGGGAGACAGAGTATTCTATCATTCTATCTATCATTTTCAATTTATCAGTGCATTCTCTGCTGGCCTATTAAAGTTCATGGGCCTACACGCATACAAGATGGTGAGAAACCTCGACCAGCAGGATAAAACAACAAATTATTTGGTTGTTTATCTTTCAACAAGATCACGATGATCACGTCGCAGAGTCCTGCGGTACAAAAGAAAGAAAATACACATTTATTTATTTTATAACCCCCAATAAACAAACAAGTAAACAAAACAACAACAACAACAACAAAGCGATAAAAACATCAAACTTTCTTAACAGAGATATAAACAGGAGAAATTTGTAACCAATTATTTTAATCAAAAGTATAATAATCCAAATCGTGTCCATTTCACAAGTATTGAATGCAAGGGAAACATGTTTTATGATAAGTTTCGACGAATATTGATTAGAATTTAGTATAACATGATACCTGTCATTCTCCTCCGCTTACAACTGTTCAAGGAAATGAGACAAACCATGGAGTTACTAAGTTGGACTATTAACAACTGGACATGAGGTGCAAAGCTAAGGCCATGAGGTCATATTACATAAAGGGCTGGCCTGGAAGAGATGAGATAATGCAGACTATCTGGCAAACATGTGCTGCTTCATGAACGTTTAGTGACCACATGTTTGCGCTCGTCCGACTCCACCCCTCCCTTGGTTCTCTCAAACTTTCTCATGGACAGTTCCCTTGCTGCAAGGGAAGTGGGATCATGGACCAATAATGAACCCTATTCAGTCAATGTTTATATTTTTGTTATTGAAGGGGGAAAAAATCTGATCTGTATTTTACATTATCGCCCCCACGACACCAAGCCTTTAGTCCACTGCCTGGAACCCTTCTTATTTTCATATCAAACCCTCATAACACCATACTATTACATGAACACAAAGTACTAATTTAGCAGCATGAGCATGATCAGGCTCTCAGCATGGTTTGGCAAGGAGCTTCTTGGATTTGGCATGGATGTAGGGAAGTGGATTTGTGACAGAAAAGAGAAATGGTGCAAAGGTCGAGCAATGGAGGAAGGTAAAGTTTTAACGACCAGAGCTGTCTACCAAGCCTTGTGCGCCCAGCTTTATGATTAGTCTAGATCTAGACTCTCTTCTCATGGTCGTCATTCAGACTTTCTTGTTACCCCCCCCCCTTTTTTTTGTTAGTTGGTGAGGAATTTAAGGTTTGGGAACGCTACACATGTAGACAACAATTTTGAGGTCCAAACCTCTAGACTCATTCTCGTATCTCCATTTCTCTTCCTCTCTCTCTCTCTCTTTCTCTCACATGTAATGTTGAGAAATCTGTGTTGTGTTTCGTGAGAGAGAGAGGTCATGTGAAGGTTTTCAACGGGATTGTGTTTGCAGAACAGCCCCTGTTTGATGATACTGTTTTGTAGTATCGCCACGCGTGTGTACATGTGTGTGTGTCTCACTAGTATGAATGTGTGAGGCAAGGCAATGCATATGGTGCCTGATTCTAACTTCCCGCTCGACAGCTAAGGGCTGCAGTGCGCGATGTGGCTAGTCGATCTAGCGGCAGGCGTTCTTGAAAAGAACTTGATCTTGCGGCGCGTGGCGATACTTGTTATTTTAAAAAGGCGTGGCGCTAATTGGCTAATGGTAATTACAGTGGCGTAAACAAAGAAGGCTAGGCGCGGCGTACCAGGGAACTCCATTCCCCGAGGCCCACATCATGGCGAGTGTTTTTATTAACACAAATGGCCACAGGACAAAAGTTCTTCTAAGTCAGCAATATTTAATTTCTCCATTTTCAGCGCCACAAAATCTTCTCTGTGTGTAATTATGGAAGTTATATCTCACTATGAAAAATGCTTTTCCTGACCCTCCCCCCCCCCCACTATACTTCATGATCAATTTTGCCAAAACTGGTTTATGTCATTAAGAGACAATGCCGCAACTGTTCAATACAGTTAGAGGAAAGGGTAGTAACAAAATCCAGCAGTCATATCACATGTATCACATTTTTAAGTATAATAATTGTTTCTTCCATTACAAAATATTTTTGCAAGCAGGTCTTTTTATTTGTTCACTAGTACCACATAAAATACTCCAGGCATTGCATGTCATTGTTAGATTTGCGATAGCATATTTAGTTAATGCTAGAGTTCCATGTAATTATCTCCCAAAGAATTTAAAAGGGGGTGATCCGTTCCACAGCATATCCCCCACTTTACCGTATTGCATATAATGGAGATTTTGGAACACATGCAATGTTAATATTTTCTCCATGATCCCTTTAGATATGAACAAATAGGGAGCCATTTATAGAGAAACATGGTTAAGGGTAGAAACTGTTTTTGTGTACATCTATAGAGGGCTAGAGGATTAAAAAATTAATACAAAAAATTTAAAGAAATCTTTTATATACTGCACATCTGACATTGCACCATTCTTGGTGTCCTCATACTCTGTGACTGAAAGTACATGTATGATACAGAGTTTCAAAGATGATGCACACTAATGTGATGTGTTTGGCAGAAGTGCATGACCACAGGAAAGATGCAATAGTATTATTATAAAGTCCTGATATTTGAAATCATATGCAAGATAAAGATTTTGAGAAGAATGAATGAGAGCAGGCACCAAAATCAGTATATATATTTTGAAAACCTGCTCAAAGAGGCATTGTATTGTGTCATGCAGTGTCTAAAATTTGCTTAAAAATGTTTGTATATTGCAACAGAGTTTCAAAAACTTCCTCATAGATGCACCAAGTTTCTCTAAATGACATTAAGTTGTGCAAGTTCCCTTAAGTGTGCAACTTTTCAAAGTTTCCTGAAAATGTGCTAAGTGCACAAAAATTGCTGACAATGGCGCAAAGTTGGCAAAATGCTAGAAATGGCGCAAAGTTGTACAAAATTGCCTAAAATGGTGCAAGTGCGCAAAATTGCCCGAAATGGCGCAAAGTTGCACAAAAATGCCGGAAAATGGCGCGAAAGTTGCGTAAAATTGCTGGGAAATGGCGCAAAATTGCTGAAATTGGCGCAAAGTTGCGCAAATTGCCGGGAAGTTGCGGAAAATTGCCAGAAATGGGCGCGCAAAATTGCCGGAAATGGCGCAAGGTTGCGCAAAATTGCGGAAGTTGCGGAAAATTCCAGAAATGGCGCAAAATTGCCGCGAAAGGCGCAAAGTTGCGCAAGCAAATGCAAAGTTCCTAACTTGCTGTCATGTCAACTTTGCATAATGTTGGGCAATCTTTGTCAATTTTGTCAATTTAAGGCAACTTCTGTCAATTTCCATTGTGACATGGGGCCTTCTAATTAGATCAAAGTTCTAAACAACTATTTTGGCACCGTTTCCATCAAATATTCAACTCCGATATATATATATACATTCGATAATGATATAAGTAATAATTTCACTCATGACTGTCTCAAATATCCGTGGACATTCTTACTCCATGTATATACGATACCAAAAATACTCATTTTTGTTTTAACAAAACGTGAAGGATAAATTATAGGAAAAACTTTTTATGTTAAATGGTATCCAATTTTAGATTACCATTACCACTACGATCATCATTACCATCACCACACCAACACCTTCATCATCATCATCATCATCATCATCATCACAATCACCACCTTCATCATCACCACAACCATCAACATCACCATTTCCACCACCACCACCACCATCATCATCATCATCATCATCACCACCACCACCACCATCATCACTATCACAATCATTATCATCACCACCACCATCAACACCATCATCATCACCATCAACATCATTACTATCATCATCATCATCACCATTACCACCACCATCATCATCATACCACCCACCATGCATCATCACTATCATAATCATCACCATGATGATCATCATCAACATTATCATCAATATCTAAATTTCACTTAAGTCTGTTCAATATCTTTTTTCCAAGACTGGTCTTTGTTATCAAGCATCACAACTACCACCATCATCATCATCATCACCACCACCACCACCACCACCAGCACCATCATCATCATCATCATCATCATCATCATCATCATCATCATCATCATCATCATGTTAATGACCAAAACAAATTTCACTTAAGCCGTTCAATATCTGTTTTCCAAGACTGGTCTTTGTTATCATGCATCACAACTACCACCATCATCATCATCACCACCACCACCACCACCACCATCATCATCATCATCATCACCATCATTATGTTAATGACCAAAACAAATTTCACTTAAGCCATTCAATATCTGTTTTCCAAGACTGGTCTTTGTTATCATGCAAGGCAATTACAACAGACAATGCTAGATGAACAAATGACAGACCCTTATTATTTATCTAACGCAGGCCCTCTGACGATGCTTGGTAATTTCATTTTTTTACACTGGTAGAAATGATAAATACAATACTCATAATTTATGATAAAAAATGAAAACAATTCAGACATTTCCTCTCACTATGAAGAGATCCAATATCTTTACACAACGAGTCACCGACCCAGTCATAAAAACAGAAGGAAAAATGAAATCATATTTCAAATAAGTTATCAAAATCGAATACGAGAGAGACGTAGCAAAATGAACAATCTCAGAGCACTAACACAAGACAAGACATTACCAAATTGGCAAGACAAGAACATTCAATGTTATTTATACAGTTCAGGGTTGGTTATCAATGTTACTATGTACAAAGCTGTTTCATTTTGACAAACTGTTTTACAAGATATAAATAACAGACAAAAACAAATAAACACCAAATAGTTTAAGCAAGGTATTACAAAAAATGACCAATGACATTTCATAATAATATATTCATAACATTTCATTTCATACCTAAATCAATGAGAAAATAAAAGATCAAAATGATAGAATTCCTTTTATAATTGGTCCATATGGAAACCAGTCCAATCACTTCAGCACCTCCGTAATAACATAACCCATTCGATCCACAAAATTATGTATGTATATTTATATTGGACATTTAATAAACAACATGCACCAACAAAAATTAGGTTTAGACTACAATCATTCTGGGGTTTGCTTAATTACTCGTTCAAATCATGTATTTATGCCATATAATTCACATATTTGATCAGCAACCTCAAAATGGGATTGCTTAAGAATTCAGGTTTTATTCAAAGAGCAAATTAATTTGACAAACTAATATGTTGTTGAAGTTGTGAATATTCAAAAATGAAATCAAAATTGACACTATTTCACAGTAGAAGAGAAACACAATTATGTGACGTGAAAGAGATCAAATGGAGCAAGCCCATTGTAAGGGCAGTTTGCACGCTAGATTGTGACTACACTTGTACTCAATATTCTCCACATATGTAATATATTGTATTTCAATTACTATTAAATGCAGAAATGAAATATGTGGTGGGTTGATGCATGTCTTTGATGATGGCAAGAGCTTTGTATTATATTGAAGTGAAATAATAAAAATTCATTTTTTTGTAAACACGTTTCTTGAATCTTAAGTAAAACTACAGCAAAATAAAAAAGACATTGGTCTTTCTTTTACTTCAGCTGAAAATTACAATGAGAAAGAAATCAAAGTTCTTAGAAGATAGATTGTGGTCATATAAAGTCTTTGTCGAACATAGCTCACTATTTTTTGTTTGCAGACCATGGGATTAAATAGAAGGCAAGCTGTTGCCAATTGTCGTCATGCAGTAACAATGATTTAATTATCTCTAGAACTATATAAGCAGTTGAATAACACATCAACGAAATATCACTCAACCTGAGTTTGATAAATTAACATCACGACTGCTAAAAAGGAATATAATACTGTTTGCATATGTACCAATTCACACATGTTGAAAGTAAAGATTAAACTGTCTTAAAAGACCAAAAGACGTTAAAAAATGGTAGTTGCTGCTTCCCTGTTTGGCGTTCAATAAGAGGGGGATAGAGCAATGTCCTTCTG
Organism: Paracentrotus lividus; assembly: GCA_940671915.1. Classification (NCBI taxonomy): domain Eukaryota; kingdom Metazoa; phylum Echinodermata; class Echinoidea; order Camarodonta; family Echinidae; genus Paracentrotus; species Paracentrotus lividus. Next base: position 36,704,615 of record CALNVZ010000641.1, on the reverse strand, counting down.
GTGCTGCTCAGCGGCTGCCGGGCCCACGAGAAAAGGGGCAAAATAAATATCCGTTTCGGACAATAAAATTTGAATCATATTTTTTTTGGAGCAAGAGTAAAAGATTTTTACTAATACAAATGCCTTTGGAATAATTTCAAAAATTAGAGCATTGCTTTACTTTTTCAATGAGGTTAGAGTATTCAAAATGTATTCTTTCTTTTCTATTTAAAAAAAAAAAAATTATAAAAGGGATCTCTTTTACCCAGTGTCCAAAAAAATTTTACAATCAAAGCTTTAAATTGCACCTTTCTAAATATCTAAAAATCAAGACTTTAAATTAGAAAATAAAAAAGGGCCTTTCCCCTGTAATATACTACTGTTCATCAGATAATTTTGGACAAACATGATTTCTTGTTAAATACAAATATATTTCACAAACTCAAAGAGTAAAAGACAAAAACAACAATAAATAAAATAAAAAATAGCAATCCTAAAGTACTTGCAGACTTTCGTCAAAGATAACATGGCAAGGTTAAAAACAATTCTACAAGAATACTACGAACAAACAAACATAAAAACAAAAACAAAACAAAGTCTAAGGGACCAGCCTATTACTTTGTTGATGCGGAAAAACAAACAAACAAACAATGAAATACAGATAGAGCATACACAATGGTCTTATATTACTGTTATACATACTGATGACTAATCGTTGACATATTGTTCTGAGAAGAAATTTCTTGAATTTGTGATTACTTATGATGCTATGTCAGGCATCTTGTTTTAAATTGTCTTACTAATCCTACCTCACTGGGAATATTCTCTACTTTTACATTATACATTGTGGGTTAAAACTTCAAAGGGTGTTATATTCTGCTGAAAATATCAATCAAATAAAATCATAACAACTGGTAGTTATACATCTACAATATACACATTATATACTAGTATTGGTCCTATTAATCAAGCAATGAATGATTGTATAAAAGTAACAAAATTGCAGTACCACATATAATACATCTTCATCATCAAGGAATCTCTATGTTAAAGCTACAACATAAACCCACTCATATCTAGTACTGTATAAAGCTTGAGGAAACACAGAATTAAGATCACTACCATTAGATTGCTCATATTGTGTAGAAACAGCCAGCACAGTTCACTCCCATTATAACGAGGTTCTCCAGACCAAGCTAATTACCTTCTTATATTAATATCTCATTATTCGGATCACAATGACCAATAAAGAGAATCTTAATGTGGATTTTTTAAAATTGGAACCTGGGCAACCTTTGTATATAACAAAATCCTCTTGTATCCAGGCGTGTTATAATGGGAGTGAACTGCACTTGTTTGATTTTCATATGTTGGTAGGCAGAGAGGTATGATTATGTGTTATTTCATCCGAGTTACTGTTCAACCTGAAATTTTCACAATAAAATATTTTAATTCATGAGGGGTTGAGATTTGTGAAAGTTTCATGCCGCTAAATACACAAAATGTACATTAATTCTATGCAATTTGTGACAGTTTCATATTTCCTAGTAATGACAGGACTGGTATAACATTGGGCTGCCACATATTTCAATAAAACTGGTTTTCATGGTTATGGATGAGAATCACAATAAATGTTGCCACTTTGAAGATCATTGTATAGCAGTAGTGACTTTTCGATAATTAATGCAGCAAAGGTATAAACCGATGGTTAGACACATTTTTTGCACTATATACAGATAGTACAGTTTTCATAAATACACTGCATGTACATAGACATATGCACTGATAATGAAAATAACACACTCATCGATATATGTATCTTATAAAAGTGTCACTTTTGTTGTCACATAACAATATACAAGTTGCCTCTACAAAATCACTGCTCTCCACATGAATAAAAACCTGATCTATTTTGGAAACATCACAATTGCGTAGCTTTTGGAAGGAAGTTGAACAGCAATAGAGAAATCACAATTTGAATTCCTAACCAGTTTTAAGATAATTTAAGCAGTGGACCACTGAATGTTCTTATTCCCAAACAGGTTTGATGCAAGAAGCGCCTGGTTCCAGTAGGCATGGACTGCAGTCTTTCTTTTTGGCACTAGCTTTTAGTAAAAAAAATTGCAAATTTCTTTGTAATATTCCTTGTTATTTTTGTAATCTTTTGTAAATGCGCATTGAGCATTTGATCAAAATGAATAATAGTATTAAACAAATCTCATACATTTATTATCATTACCAGTATTATTTTCACTTAGCCAACTTAATTCCCATATTTAATTTCTTGACTTTAAATCTAAAAAAGTTTGCCTTTTTCTTTTGAAAAAAAAGAAAAAAGGAATAGGCTCATGACATTTTAATTCAGGTAACAGTATATAAACTTGGTAGCAATTTATCTCTTTAAAGATACAAAGTTTTTCATTATCATGAAGACTAGCAAATGTTAAGAAGCACCTTTAAAATTATATGAATGAAACCCCGACAATTATAATTGCATTTTAATAATATCCAAATACCTTTTTGCAATAGGTGGGGAAAGGAATGGTCTCAAGTATATCAAATAATATACATCAAAAAGTACATAGCAGAAAATATACAATACGCTAGAGCACATAGGAAGTATACATGTAGTTCATAAATAATATTCTAAAAAGACATATAGCATCAGGTTTAATAAAATATGAACAAAAATAAGTCCAAGATCAAGGCATTTTTAGACAGAGAGGATAAAAGTAAACACGTAATAAAAAGGAGAACTCGCCCACTGAGACATTAATTTGAGTAATAGCATAAAAAGAAGATAAAAAGGGGTGATTATACGAAAATCTGTTAAAGGCTATAAATGTTGTGAACGTTTATGTTTTTATTAAATACTAACATGCACCTGTTGAACATTTTTCCAATTTAATGTGTACTATAAGAAATTTAATATTTTACAGAAGCAGATTTAAACTATTGGGGTCATGTCTTTAAAAAAAAAATATTAAATGAAAATAAAAATATAAATAAATAAATAAAGGGTCAAATTGGATAAAAGAGGAATTTGAAATGTTGAATACTGACATATTACAAGTACACATTTTACTTTTTATAAATATTCACTAGACAATGTCTTTATCTTTCTAAGTATTTACAGAGCAATTTAACACATGATTTCACCATTTCAACATGGAAACAAATGAGATTTGAGAATATACATTTTGGCAAGGAAAAGGAGGGTATTTCTAGAACAATTAAGATGTGGCCAGGAGTTGGAAAAAAGAAAAGAGTTGAAGTTTTAACTGAAGATTCATACAATATCAATAATAATACCGGTTTAATTACAGCATATCATTAACCAGGTCATTGGATTCAAGTACAATAGATCCTGCACTATATGTGCACACTGTCTACTCCCTAGGGGGCATTACAATCAGATGCCTTTTTACAGGCAAGCACTTGCTTACCAAACCACTTTGGCATTGACATTTTACTGCCTGATGGGTACCCTTTCTAGTCCTGGGTGGGGAGAATTATAGTAGATAAAATGTATTGCCTAAGGATATAAGTATATTTAATTACATTAAGTACACAAACATAGCAAGACTGTGACCACCCTCAAAACCCTCAATAAATTAATTGAACATTCCAACTAACTGGAGAAACTAACAAATTACACACAATATTTAAGTGAAACTATCACTTTATTTCAGATATTAACATAGAATAATCATAAACGGCAAATTTAATTTCTTGCTTTAAAACAGATCAGCCTAACCCTTCCACTTCATACAAATGACATAGGGCCATTGCAAACTTGATGTGGTCCCACTCTATGCATTTCAATGTTGGTAAATCAAACTTGACTGTGTAGTCCCATGCCATGTGTTTCCAGGTAAATGAACTTTAATTTCCTAAGACAGCCTTTCTTTTTCCTTTTGCATGGTATTTGTATGCAGGTTGCAACAGACTACATACATCAAGACATATAAAAAAAATGCAAAGGGGCTCCAATTAAATTGGTCAACACCATTTCCCTTTTAAGACTGTCTTAAAATTTTTGACTTCAAAAGATAAATTAAATGAATAAGTTAGGTTGACTTCTCTTCATGGGGCTAAACTTAGCTTGATAATGCCCATTGCACAAATCATTGAAATATAAGCAAGCCTTTAAAAGGGAAAAACTACAATTGTTTGCTTTAGATGGAAATCCAACTTCAATGAAAAGTTGTTCATAAGGAAAGCAGCTAGAATTCGCGAAACCGATTGGTGAAATTTTGAAGAAAATTGGATACCACTTATCCCGTTCGTGAAATTTCCTTCAAACTTTCATCACATTTCTCTGATTTTCTGCCTTTACATACTTCAACTTTTAGGTTGCCAATTGATGATATGAAAAGAAAAGTAAGCTCAACATATTTTTCAGTATTTTTCCTTTTCAATACAATAAATAATCAGTTCATATTGAACATTTATAACCTGTCCTTTCAAGCACCATCCATTACAAGCAAACATTGCTTAACTTAAAACTTCCAACCAGTGGAAATTTAACGCTAACACAAAACATAGCAACAAAAAAAAAAAAAAAAGACAGCATAAAGTTTAAAAAGAGACAAAGTTTCACTCTATTTGGTGAAATCATTGGTCCAAAGGTGGCTTAGTCTTTCTACAAGGAAACAAAAACCCAATAATGGGTTTAATAACTGTCTTCGTCAAACACGCAGCATATCATATGACAATCATAAAAACATTAATTTTTTGAGATTTCTTGGTGTTTTCATGTTTTCTCCTCACCATCCATTCTTCACCTGAACAGTCTGGCCAATACAAACACAAAATATTTCCAATTCATGATATTTGGTCCTCTTCAAAAAAAAAAAAAAATCTCCTTTGAATGTTGCATAAATTTGGGCCAATAAAAGATCAAGCGCTCCACAGTATTTTTTTTTTTTTTTTTAGTATTCAAAATTTGAGTTTAGATTTCAACCTATATAGACAATAGTGGATAGTTACTGTCAATTTTCATAGTAAGTTATTTCATAATTTATTGGAATATCATGTAATACCACAGAGTAATACAACCTGATCATATACTGATCAATTAAATACACAATTCAGAACTCGTCCAACATTATTTAGGGCATATTCCATGACAAAAAGTAGCAGGCAACATAGGCATCAACTTGGTAATATATAATACTCCTACCTGGTTCTTGGCACTAGACCTGTCACTATAACTGCAAAATATCTTATGAGAGAAGAAAAATTAGGCCTACATCAGAAATAGAAATGAAAAATTCATCCCAAAATACTGACCGGTATTTGAATTTTGAGAGTAGCCAGCTATTCCAAACTTAATAATAATCACAATTGATAAGGGTTGGCCCAAGGTCAGTTAATTGGGAAAGGAGACAAAGAGGGGATAAAATCAAATCTGGTTCAATTCATTTGCAAGAAATATTCTTCCTTTTGTAGCTGCTTCATCTGGGTTCTCAGCATTACCAGCTCTACCTTTTTCACATGTTCATATTTCGTGTGATCAGAGCCAAAAAGACGCTAACTCACATAGTCAACGCCTTTCTGCCTCTTAAGATGATCTGAGCCGACTTGCAGCTCACTGTTAAAGCATTTCTTTGGTCACATTCCATCCAGCTCTGATGCACCAAGCACATCATTGTCCCACTCATATATTTCTGTGTCCTGTCCAACAATCAATTCTCAAATATCTTTCACAGAGTCCTTTGAATACGAAGGAATTCCTCCAATCTCCACTGCACCTTGCATGTCAACCATGAGCCGATTTCTACATGATTTTGCAGCAGTTGTAGCGCCCTCTAGACATGCTCTGGACTCTCAACGACAACCGCTGATCGCTCAATCTCCTCTGAGTTATTATTCATTGTCGCTTCGGCAGCTTTGAGTTTCTTTATCGTGTTTTTCAGCGCTTGCCGCTTGTTGCAGAACCAGACGCGAATCACCTCCCGGTCGTAATTGAGCTCTTGCGCGAGAGCCGTCATCTCGGCACCGGTCGGATGCGTGTTCTTCTCGAAGTGTCGGCTGAGGTATTCGAGAGCCTGGGGCGTGAAGGATGTCCGTCGCTTGCGTTTCTTGACCGGTTCGCTACCGATGAAGTCTGTGAGTTGGTTGAGACCGTTTTTGTGTCTCTCCTCTGCTTCGGCCATCCACCTCTCCAAGACGGGTTTTATCTTCTGGGCGCTCTTTGGTGTGATATCCAACTTCTCAAATCTAATGGATTAACAAGATGTGAAACACCTTTTAATTTTTGAGCAAAGAGTGAAACTGACCAGAAATATATAATATGGAAAAACGAGCAAAGAAAATTGGATCCATCGGGATTCGAACCCAAGACCCCCAGATTACTAGACCGAGCTATGGCAACCCCATATGTCAAAGTTTGTCCTAGAGAAACGCTTAGCCTCGATGCTAATGACATAAGGGCTTGCCATGAGATTCCATCAGGATACAAACCAAGACCTCCTGGGGGCATTTCAGTAGCATTTCAGTAGCTTATAACAGCTTGTCAGATAAAACGTTTGACAAGTCCTTTCATGAAACGCCCCACAGGAGGTCTTGGTTTGTATCCTGATGGAATCTCATTTTCTTTGCTCATTTTTTTTCATATTAAAGATTTTAATTCTCCATTACCTTTTGACATAATATTACATCAAATTGCAGTCCTGAATATTGCAGTTGTCTTCAAAAGCATTTTTTTTTTTTCTTGTAATTTTTAAAGATTATTTTAGTTCTGCTTCCGAGCATTTCCTCAACGTTTCTTGTCTGACAAAATGTCAGATCTGATATCTTAAGCTGATAATCATTTTTACTATGGTAAAAGTTGGATAAAACATGACTTGTCAAAAATCCAGCTCCGCACATGTTTCGGTATCTTCTTCTATAGTTTCTTCCACGTTTTCCTAAAACATAACTCTTTGCAGCACAGCTGTAAGGAAATGATGGTGGTTGACTCCTCGTTTTTGAGGATGTCCAGCTGTTTATAGATTTAACTACATGTAGGGAGTCTACAGAGAGCAGGGATGCAACTAAGCAGTGATAAAAAGAAGGAAAATCATATTGAATGGGTCCTTTTGTACACAAAAAAGGTGTTTCCTAGGAGGGTTGAAAAAGTAGGAATTTCTACTTTAGTATGAAAAGTAGCATCCCTGGAGAGAGAAAGAGAAAGAATACTGAAAAATCAAACTCAGCCATTGTTTGTAGTAGATAAGAAATGGTGCCTGACTAATACTGACCTGCAGATTGCTGACTGACTGTATGCTGGACCTTCTGATTGACTAAGGGCTTGTCCAACCTGCGTCTGGGTCAGACCAAGGGATAGTCTCCGGATCTTGAAAGCTTTGGCAAACTCCTTAATCTCTTCTAGATTGATACCGTCAACCTCAGCAGCATTACCCATGTTACTCACTGAGAAAGGAGAGAGGGAGGAGTTGAAAGACTCGACAATTAATCTATATTTGCCACCCCTAACCCAGGTTTCTTTGGCAAACTCCTTAATCTCTTCTAGATTGATACCGTCAACCTCAGCAGCGTTACCCATGTTACTCACTGAGAAAAGAGAGGAGGAGAGGGGAAAGACTCGGACATTAATCTATATTTGCCACCCCTAACCAGGTTTCTTTGGCAAACTCCTTAATCTTTCTAGATTGATACCGTCGACCTCAGCAGCGTTACCCATGTTACTCACTGAGAAAAGAGAGGAGGAGAGGGGGAAAGACTCGACATTAATCTATATTTGCCACCCCTAACCCAGGTTTCTTTGGCAAACTCCTTAATCTCTTCTAGATTGATTCCGTCGACCTCAGCAGCGTTACCCATGTTACTCACTGAGAAAGGAGAGGAGGAGAGGGGGAAAGACTCAGACATTAATCTATAGTATGCCAACCCCTAACCCAGGTTTCTTTGGCAAACTCCTTAATCTCTTCTAGATTGATACCGTCGACCTCAGCAGCGTTACCCATGTTACTCACTGAGAAAAGAGAGGAGGAGAGGGGGAAAGACTCGGACATTAATCTATATTTGCCACCCCTAACCCAGGTTTCTTGGGCAAACTCCTTAATCTCTTCTAGATTGATACCGTCGACCTCAGCAGCGTTACCCATGTTACTCACTGAGAAAGGAGAGAGGGAGAGTGAAAGACTCGGACATTAATCTATATTTGCCACCCCTAACCCAGGTTTCTTTGGCAAACTCCTTAATCTCTTCTAGATTGATACCGTCGACCTCAGCAGCATTTCCAATGTTACTCACTGAGGAGAAATAAAGGGTGAGGGGTAGAAAGTTCATTTAAACTGAGGAGGACAAATCCCAACTTTCCTGAATCATTTTCATCATCTTTTTTCCAAGAAAGAGCAAAATACACTGATAAAATTATTAATTTTTGTTTCAGGACATGTCTAGAACAACATCAATCTAAACTGGCAATGCTCAATGGAATTCACTATGATCAAAATTATAATATATGTAAATAAATTGTTGTTTATATACATTTTAATTTGCATTCATACAGACTATTTACAAGTCTAATTTTACTCTGAATAATGTAGAAATGAAGAAAGATAACAAAAATTTTGTATAGTATATTTTCACCAAGTATATAAACATTGCAGATGTTAAAAAAAAATTGAGGTATGAACATGTGTTAAACAGTTTTATTCAAAAGTTCATGCTAAGAAAAGGTTTTTACAAATGTGTCTTTCTGCAGTTCAACACACAACATGAAACAAATTCTGGCGGGCGTTTCATGAAACGATTTGTCGGACATTTTATCTGACAAATTTGCTCTCAGCCAATCAGATGCAAGCATTTTAGTAGCTTTTAACAGTTTGTCAGATAAAACATCAGACAAGTCCATTGATGAAATGCTCCCCAGATAAAGCAAAAAATACGAACAAAGTGCTGTTAATCATATTGAACATGAATGCACATTATTACAACTCACAAACATCAAACGAGGCTCCGTGATTGAGGATACAGTGATGATTTAGGGATAAATTGGGGTGGGGCTTCATATTGTTTTTTTTTTTAAAATTTAGATGACACAGAGTATGTTTTTGTTTGTACATTAATGGTGGACCTTAAAATGTATTGAGAAAGATAGTGCAGCTGTGGTAGTAAACTATTTGGTCCCTCACAAAAGTAGGTTTTTAAAACAAATGGGGAGGAGGTCATTTTGCAGGGATGCCAATCATACAGAATAATTATATCATTAAAATGAGAAGGTGAATAACGCAATTAGTCAAAACAGCTGAAATGAATGACTTGGTCATAGCAGAAAGAAATCTATTTGAATTGAATGAATTCCCGCAATTGAATTGCAGAGTGACAGGAATTATTCATGACATTTCTTATGAGAAGTCATTTGGTTCAGCTAATTCAAATATTTGCGTTATTCACGTTCTTACTTCTAATGTCAAAATTATAAATTGGCATCTCTGATTTTAAGGTAATGAGAGTGTTTGGAGATGATAAAAGCTAGAGTTAGATCCGGCATTAGTGAGGTAAACAATGCAAGGGAAAGATTTGTTACACAATTTCATGTGTTAGAATACGATAACAGTGCCTTAATAGATCACAATGGACATGTCCAAATAGTATTGCGAAGGTGATGATTTAAAAAAAAGCTGCATTTAGCCAGAAAGAGAGAACAAAACAAAGGTGCGTACATTTGGAAAGGTGTGTCAACCCACGACAAACACAGCAAAAGATTGGGGGAAAACAAAAAGATTTTGGCAAAGACAAAAACTCTGAATTCTTTTTGATGTTAGATTTGAATGATGTTCAGGAAAAACTTCAAAAATTTAACATAAATTCAAAAGGATTTTAATCAGAGTTTTCTTCTTTGATTGGAAGGTCAAGTTAATCTGCGGAAAAACAGGATAATTTGGGGCAATTCAGTTGATTAATTTTGAAATTTTTTGTTTGAATATAATGAAGCCCCATCCCAATCTGGAGCCTCTGTAGGACAGTACCTTTACCTGGACTGGCCAATGATCCCGCAACGTGGTTCCCTCCGCCACTAGTTGCCGTCGTTGTAGACACAACGACCTGGTGACCCCCGGGGACCTGCGTGACCCCTTGGCTTGGTTGGCTTGAGACGACGGAGCTTCGGACTAGCTGACTTGGAAGGATCTGTGCTACACTGCTCTGTGAGCCCTGGGCGGCTGCTATATGGGAGATGACAGTGCCCTGTGCTGTGTTCAGACCTGCATGAAAAGAGAGAATTAACAAACTTAATTAGCTTCGGACTAGCTGACTTGGAAGGATCTGTGCTACCCTGCTCTTTGAGCCCTGGGCTGCTGCTATATGGGAGATGACAGTGCCCTGTGCTGTGTTCAGACCTACATCCAAAGACAGAAACAACCGGCTTGAAAGTATCTGTGCCATATTGCTCTCAGAGCCCGGGAGGCAGATTTAGGGGTTATTAAAAAGCATTTTAAGTCCAGTTATTCACTCCAAATAATGTTCACATACAAAAAAACACATTATGTAACCAATATAGTTTGTAAATATCACACCAAGTCTCTTTAGAATTCATAAATTTTGTTAAAAACTCACAAAAAAAACATGATTTTGCACTAATTCATTAAATTTTTTGAAAATATGGAATAATATGGCCAATGATGGTCTGATCAATGTGAAATTTGCATTGATGTTAAGGCTCATTTTAAAGATAGATCTGCATTAATTGTGTGTATTTTAAGCATCAATAGTGTCTATTTTTTTCCTTTACCTATTTATTAATATTTTATTTCCCAAAATTGTTGTTTTGAAGCCCATCTTCTTACCTGCAAGTCCATGTAGACATAATGCTTGTGCGGTGGCACTTTCAACATCTATCCCGTCTCTCCTTTCCTCTTTCTCTCATCCTCTTTCTTTCCTCTCCATCATCCCCTCCCTCTGTCTTCCTCTCTCTATATACCTCTTATACATATAACTATATATCTCTTTTACTTATAACTATATAACTCTTTACATATAACTATATATCTCTTTTACATATATATCTCTTATACATATAACTATATATCTCTTCAAAATATAACTATATATATCTCTTTATATATAACTATATATCTCTTTGACATATAACTATATATCTCTTTCACTTATAACTATAAGTCTCTTTAGATATAACTATATATCTCTATCTCTTTTACATATAACTATATATCTCTTTTACATATACCTCCTTACCTGCGAGTCCATGTAGAGATAATGCTTGTGCGGTGGCACTTGATGCGTTGCTTAGTTTATGTGCAGCCAGAAGGGAAGCGGTGGGGTTGGAGGTGGTAGAAGGTTGAGATACAAGCATAGATCTAAAAGAAGAAAATAATAAAGTATAAGATACAGTATGACATATGTGACTCATCAGGTTAAACCTGGTGTATAGTTTTGGTAACAAAAAAGGAATTGGCGCAAAACCAATCAAATATAGTCTCATGTTGTCCACATTGCACTAAAAGATATGAGTGAGAGATCTTGTGACATTGTTTTCATTATTTCTGATGAATTTCATTGAAAAATTTTGAATGAAGCGTAATGAAACTGCCGTTTAGACCTCTGCTGAGAGTTTCGCAGTGAATAATGCGAACGATCTGTGTATAACACGCACACTAGAGAATCCCCATTGGTTTTCCATGTAAGCGCTAACATGAGTCGGATCCCCGACTTAGCTTTTTTTATACTTATATTATGAAATAAAGACACTAAAACGAGATTTCAAGTACTATAATTTGCTTTAATATTGTTATTGGATTCAATCTTTCATAATTTATCTAAGTGCGAATCAAAATTATTTTTTCTTACTCCCGAAACTATACACCAGCTTTAAAATGTGACGCAAGTCGCCAAGAAATTAGTCAAAAAGAGTTGAAGAAATCAACAAAATAATAAAAAACATCAATGTTTGGGGCAAAATAGTTTTGATGTTCTGGATCTTAAATATTTCATGTGTGCTCTGTAAAGAGAAAATAAGCGAAAACGATAAAGGGAAAATGTTTTGAAATTGATTATTTTGCCAATTTCCTTGACTCTTGTCTCATTTTGATATGATGCATCACATATACAGACTCCTTTAAAAAATGACTGTAATCAGAGTTTATTTCTTTGCTTAGCAGGTCAAGCTAATCTGGGGAAAACAGGATAATTTGGGCAATTTAGACATACAGGCACCTGACTCAATGCAAAACCCATTTGGAGCCCCCCCCCCCCCCCCCCAGCTATGTAGCAGGCATGTAGAGGGCTCACCGCCATGAAACGCAGCCCAAATTCGTTCAAAATAAGAAGAAAGCTTACTGTGTTGTGCCATGTGCTGATAGACTGAGTTGATTTGTTGAGGTACGCATTAAACCTTGCGTTACTGTGGCAAGTGAGGGCAGTGCTTGACTGTTATGCGTTGTTACTAAACTCGGAACTGCTGTCGTAGTGACTGTAAAAATAATAGTAATAAATATAGCATTAGATGAATAAGAGGCATAAAACCCAAGGCACTAACATGAACTGCACAATAATAATAATAATAATAATAATGATGACTGAAGACAAGTGCAAGGAGGGGGTATTTTGAAAAGGAATGTATAATTCACTTTGATTGTGTATGCATGATGGAACTGACAGTATGTGTGTCACTGCCTATAAAAAATAAGATTTGTGTTTTAAGGGGGGGGGGTTAATTAGCATAACCTTTTTATCCTTATTTCCTTTTGATCCAGGAAAGGGGCATTTTGCAAGAATTAAGGAAATCGTTATCATGACAATGAAGTGGCAATATTTGTCAAAGGTCAATCCTGTTGAATGATTGGGTGACCAACTTAACTCCTGGACAAGAAGAAAGAGAAGAAAACTTACTGTTTACTTTTTGTTCTTGTGATAAAGGGAAAGATAATAATGCTTGCTACTTTGGTAATGTACTTTTGAAGATGATTTGGATAGCGAGATTTTTTTAAAAATAAATGCACCTGTTATGTAAGAAAGAAAAAAAAAACACTTTACCCATGGACTAATACTGTACCTAATGCAGAAGGAAATTATAACTTACTTGTCTTGGGTTGTGTATGTGTAGTTGAACTGCTAGGTGCAGACACGGAGAGTACTTGCGCCCCTGCTCCCATTAATACCTGTGGTAAGGGGAGCGTCCCTAACCCTGTCTGACCAGTAAGGACTGATACAGGAGGGAGAGGGGTTGTAGCAGATGTCATCTGACTGGTTTTGGCATAATGAGCTGCTGATGACACCACGTTGGTGCTGCTTGTTATGCTGGGAATTGCAGCAAGAGTTGAAGGTAAAACCTGAAAGAAAAACAAGTGTTGATATTTAATATATCCATTCATGGATCTACTAATGCCAGTAGCGATGTGTTGGCTAAGTGGATAAAGCATTCACCTCATAATCGGAAGTCGTGGGTTTAATCCCCGGCCATGTCATACCAAAAGACGTTTACAAATGGGAGTTGCTGCTACCCTGTATGGTGTTCAACTAGAAAGGGATAGAGCAAGGTTAATCTAGCACTGCTTGGTGGCTGCAGGGCCCACGATAAATTGGGCAAAAAGAATTTCTGTTTCACATTTGTTTTGGACAATAAAATTTGGAGCCTAGGAGCATTATAATGGGACAGAATTCTAGTACAATCATCTGATTGTAGCATCCACCACTATATGTTGTTAGTGTCGTGAGAAATTCTCTTTTATCAGTGTTCACTGTGTCGATCAGATATACATGACCGTTTTCATTTAATCTAAAAGAGAATTTCTCACTTGCGTTGACAACGTAATCACTAGCAATTATAGGTTGGCAAATTTGGGCAACTGGATCCTTCCAAACACTTAGAATAACAGATTGCTTTAAGAAGGATCTTACTTGGGAGGGCATGGCTCTAGGTTGGCAAGGTTAAGCGAGGCCAAGAACTGCCCCCCCCCCCCGGTCCCTGTAGGAATCAGGACTAAGGATCCCTCCAGCCCCTGGACTAACATATTAAACAAGAGGGCACTTAATGGGAGGGCATGGCTCCAAGGTTGGCAAAGGTTAGGCAAGACCAAGAACTGTCCGTTGATCCCTGTTGGGATAAGGAACTGGATCCCTCCGGCCCCCTTGGCTAACAAATTAAGACGGCACTTACCTGTGAGGGCATGGCTCCCAGGTTGGCAAGGTTGGGCGAGGCCAAGAACTGTCCCCCGGTCCCTGTTGGAATCAGGAACTGGATCCCTCCAGCCCCCTGGGCTAACGTGACAGGAATGGTGAGGATTTGCTGCTGACCAGCAGCGTTGGTGATTGGAAGGGTTAAGATCTGTTGCTGACCGCCGTTGGATGGGATGGTCAACAACTGCTGAGCTCCAGAAAGCTATAATGTAGGATACAGGACGTAAAATATAGTTAAGCTGTAACATGATTCTATGCGAGAAAAATCCAGGATACTTGCCATACGAACACTGATAGGTTTGTGAGTCAGCCTAAAGCTGGACCGTTTTTATTTTCACCCCAATGTAAGGATTGCAGTATTTAATGATTTATAATTATAGCAGTCATATAGATTTAGCACCAGTGTATCATGATCTTTAAGCATGATACATGATCATACATGTGCAGCACTGAATGCATGTTCAACAATTGATGTTTCTGAATAAAGCAGTTTTAAGATTGTTATGTTTGGGAATCATAGAGTCTAGATAGTGAAACTACTGAAAGTTCTGAGAAAGTAACTGACTCACTTAACCACACATTCCATTCAGATAAAATGTCTACCCATGTTAAAATGAAAGTAAAATGTACAAATGAATTCAGTTCCTATACACTAGTCATACTATACAGATGTGTCTCTCAAGCCTCTTACCGCAAAATTGGTACTGTACATGGTGTCAGAGGTAAAAATCTGATTGTTATCGGGTGGAAAATGGATGGAATGTGACCACCAGAGCATTAAAAAGACCACACTATCCTTTAAAAACAATTGACGATTTATTTTATTTTCTTTTTCATTTTTATTCTTGATCTTCAACACTTTGGCTGAAGGTTATTTGAAAATGGTGGCAGCGGTGGGATATAATAGGTGAATGGTCATTATCAGTCTTTTATTTATGTTTCTTAAAAAGGCTGCTGGTAAAAATGTGTAGAGTTCTGTTATGTACATTCATTGGTGCTATGTCAGGAATGTCTTGGGGAAAAGTGTCAATCAAAGGTCTTTTGAAAACATCAATGTAAATTGTAATGACCATCTTAAAATGAGGAATACATAATTAAACCAAATACAGTCATGTACCATTTTACAAGGTGCTCAGGATTAATTGTCAATATTATTCATGTACCTTGTAATTCAATCTTGGTGTCTTTAAAATGGATGCAAATTTTCAAACTGAGACCAAGAAAAGTGCTTTGTCATAGTGAAATATCATTGTATCCATGCTTGTTATAATGGAAGAAGGCAGTATTATGAATTTATAAATGAATCAAATAAAGTAAATGAATAAAAGATGCTACCTGATTGGCAAGAATAGGCTGTGCCCCCTGGAGTGCAGGGCTCATTAATATTTGGGGTTGATGCTGGGCTTGGCTTCCTAGGGATGGGGCACTACTCACTGGTAAACCACTCCCCTGAGATCCACCTGTATACAAAGAGAAGATAGAAGAACAAATCTTTTGTTAAACTTGGTTTTAGTATTCCAAGAAACTAATAAAAGATACCACATGGTTGCTCATTAATATCTGGGGATAGTGCTGTGTTTGGCTTCCCAGGGATGGGGCACTGCTCACTGCTGAAATACTACCCTGAGATCCACCTGTACATGAAGAAGGTAGAAGAAAAAATAAAATGATCATTAGATTATAAGATAAATGGGTTGGGTTGTTTCTGTTTGGCTTACTCGATGTGGGGTAGTCACAAAGAAAGATACAATACAACAATAATTCATAGTAGATAGTGTTCATAAAATACGTTCTATGATTGGCTGGATTCGCTCCTTGCGTAACGTGAACTCCATATACAAGGTTATAGTGGATGGGTGGTTGTGCACTTGGCTTTTGGGACAAGGAACCATGTGGTAAATAAAAAGGTCCTATCTAAATTGTAAAATTGTATATGTAAAAACACATAATCAGCATTAAATGTTGACTTGTTCGATTCACATCTAACAAAATACCTGTTGTACCCCTCCCCCCTTCCCCCCCTTTTTTTTTGGGGGGGGGGCATATATACAAGTAACAACTTCAAAGTATCTCCAGGAAGTAACCTTTTGAAGCCCTGGTTCTGTCATGTAAAAATTATCACAACTGCATAATAGTGTACATAGCAACCAAATCTATGGTAGATATGAAATGATTAATGAACAGTATTCTCTCAGAGGGAGATAGAGAGAGAGAGAGAGAGAGAGAGAGAGAGAGAGAGAGAGCGAGATCGATGAAGACGCAAGACGCGATGAGAGAGAGGGAGAGAGACGGAGATAGTGTAGCAATTCAGGGAGGAATAACCAAGTAACATGTGAGAAAATAGAAAGTCTGCTCCACATTTGATGCATGATCTAATACAGTCTACCTGTCCAAGTGCATGACATCATACCTATAAATAGTACACTAGTTGCAAGCACTCCTTCTAGTTTACAGACACAGACCCCAGTCAGTTATAATATGTATGACATCAGGAGATAAATAGAGAAGAACTGCAATACACTGCATCTTACAAGACCTTATTCCACCCTGGAATTGGGTTTTTAATAATACTTTCATAGAAGAAATTAAAATAAAAATGTCAGTGAAATTTTATTGAATTTATACTGTGTACAAAACATAATGGCCCGAATTCACAAACGTGGTTTAGTTAGTCCATGGTCTAAATCAGGTGGTTTGTGAATACCAAAATTTAGACCATGGTCTAAATCCGTGGTTTAAACAATTGATTTAGACCATGGACTAACTAAACCACATTTGTGAATTCGGGCCAATATGTTTTTTGTACGAGATAGTAGCAAAGTGACATCACACAAAAAAATAAATATATATGACTGATTTTCCGCCAACTTTCATTAATAAGTGTCCCATATTTCTCTGCTTTTTTAACTTAAACCAATATAATTTATATTTCCTCAGTTTAACACAGTCAGCGACTAGGTTTCACTCGAGATGACATATATTTTGCTTAGAAGTCAACCTAAGGTCTACAGTTGAAGACTACTCTCCTTCCGCTTGTCAACACCCAATGTGTACACTATTATCCTGAAGATACATGGTGTATGACTCATTGCAGGTTTGCAATTTTCCTTGAACTAATTGTTCAACCATTAAAATCAAATACTACATTTCTTTGAAACTAAGTTATTGATGGGTTTCCTTAGCATGGACGAATGTTCAGGTCCCAAATGATGATGCAGGAGAATTAATTCTTCCCACATAATATGTGGGCCATTCCACGGTAACTCGCGTTACAAATAAGCGATACCTTTAACGATTAAAGTCCTCTATCTTTGAAACTGTTTGGATCTACAACTTACTTTTCGCACCATATGTAAAGGAGACATAGACTAACCAAATGGATTAAAAAAGAAAAATATTTTTCAAGTGCGTTCAGATTCTCAGGTCGTTAAACTTCGGTAACTCGCGTTACGCAAAAAGGACATGGTCAAAATCATGATGTAGATTAGGGTGAATTGTTCCTAAACTATACCATGTTGGTAAAAAAAATTCCTATCATAAACTGAACTTAACATATTTCTAACCTATCCACTGCATCAAAGTGAAGAAAAAATGAACAGGTAAAATACAGGGAGCGTTAATGTCGGTAACTCGCGGTACAGTTTGTCCGTCAAGATATATTTTGAATTTTCATAGCTTTTCTTTGACTTCAGATTGAATTTCATTATTAATTTAGGTGTGACTTAATATTCTTCAGATTATCCAGTTGGAAAAATTGCAAAAGGAATTATAGTTCTCTGTCAAAGTCTAAAAAACTTTTTAAAATTGCATGTAGTCCTACATGCTTCAAACTATGTATAGTTCTGATTCTCCTACAAGGACATACAATTTGAAGGTAAAATCCAACTTAATTTGTGTCCCCCAATGTAAAAACAATTTCAGAGAAGTTTAAAGCCCAAAGTGCTACCTGAATTTGAGATAAAGCAAAAAGAAGAAAACAACAAATGTCCTCCCGACCGTGGAATGGCCCATGTGACCTGCCACCTTAAAAACACCATTAAATCATAAATAGAACAACACAGTGAATGGCATAAGATGGAGACTTTTTTCAGCAGGAAATCATTGATACATCTTTTTCTACTTGGTTACTTTAAATAGCAAATTGCAAGTGTTGGGTATTAATTCTTGGAAAGCTTTGAATTTGTAGTTTCAGAATACTTTAAAGTACATAAAATCCAGTGGTGAATTTTGGCGACTTATTGGTGGTTTTTAGGCAGTGGGTCATTGTGATTTTCAAATTCACAATCCTGTTAAATATCTACAAGACCAAAATATACTTCTTTTGCTCTATACATTTAAGACCCCAGTAAAACTATTTTATTTTGACATGATATTTTACCCTCATGTCAGAGAAAGACTAAAGGGATACGTTTACTGTAAGATAATAGATTCTTCAATCTGTATTGGATATCCATGTCCCATTTCATACAAGTACATATCTGACCCCACACATGTACTTTTCAAAAATAGAATTGAGGGACATTTGCTACCTTTAATGGTTGGACATTTAAGGAGACATATGATCGGAACCTGGTACATAAATGCAATCAGGAAAAATAATGAATAAGGTTATAAATGACATCTTCACATCTATTCATTTTTTAAAGGTATAAGGTTGATCTTTAGAAGTCTAACAATAAAATAATTGTTTGCAGTCTAATATATTAAGAATGGTTCAATGTGATATTTTCACAAAGATGTCACAAAGATTTAAAAAGAATTATAAAACAGAAATGACATAATTCTTCTTTTTAGTAGGTATATTTAGTTTGAAGGAAAGACAATTTGTCTTCTCCCGTTTTACAGCCTCCTACATGTATATGTAATGTTTCTTTTTAGTATGTACAGTAGATTTAGTTTGAAGGAAAGACAAATTGTCTTCTCCTATTTAGTAGCCTCCTACATGTACATTTATTTTTTTCCTTTTAGTATAGATGTACAGTAGATTTAGTATGAAGTATATTGGATGGCTTAGAATGGGATACCAGAAATATTCCATGTGTTAGAGCAAATATTGCACACATAGAAGATGAGTGCAATATTGGCCCTAACAAGTGGAATGATATGGTATCCCATGACGGATAGCCTAGATCTATTATTCAGAAGGCATAAAATGTGAAAAGCAGCACTTACATTAGACCGTGGAATATGGCATAACATTGCATGGAAAAAACGTCCTATATAGATAATAAGTTGTCTTATCCCTACTTCGTAGCCCTTTTACATGTACTTCATAGCACGGTTTGTCTAGAAAACCACACAGTAAGCAAACCACCTGCATACCTAGATTGTACCGATCAATACTTGGTCTGGAGGTGCTCAAGGGATGTATGGAACTTAATATGTACAACAACGTTATCTTACATACAACATGCTACATGAATTTCAATTTCCTCCTTTTTTTTGCTCCTGTGTGTGTTCTAACAGTCTCCATTAAAAAAAAAAAAATCATTTTCTAGGAATTTGCAGAGCAGCTTAATTTGGTTGAGCAAATGAAACAAAGCTTTTTTTCAATATGATATAATGAGTTGTCCTCTCTACTTCAGGTGGGGTGAAGCTGGTGTGCAAAAATTTTCTCCATCGACAACTTTTCCATGGATAATGGTTCAAGCTTTACTTCCTAGATGTATGGTAAGGCATTAGGGTTATGAGAGGGTTTTTGCTGAACAAGTGTCACTCAAACAAATGTCTTACAGCCATGAATGTATTTAAAGTTCAATTTTTTTATGTATCTTATTTTTCCAATCACACACAAATCGTCAGGTGGTCTTAAACTTTTAAAGGGATGCAGTAACATTGAATGGTATTCAAATCACATTTTATTCGATTTAGCTTATTTTGCCAACATAATTATAAACACTTAGGTCAGTCTGGTACTTCTTCAAAATTGCAAGCTAATTGCTTACTTTACCTTCGAGATATCAATGATTTCATACTCAAATTTTATAAACCAACCCCAGATGGTTTATAAAACCATGTGCTTTTTCCACATAGCACAACATACACCCATTTCCTGTTGTATAGTCCCCATTCCTAGCAGCCTGCTGAGCTAGCAACAGAGGGTACTGGTGTTCAGTTGTATGCTTGGCATTGTTTGTTACACTGTTTTAAGGTAGTAAATGACTTCCATTTGATCTAAAAATTTCAGTAGTTTTTTTTTTACTGTTGGAACAATATAATTTTATTAATCTTGATCTAATTGCTCTTGTTTTTGAAAGTTACTCAATCCCTTTGATAAGGAAGGTGGCCATATTCAAACGTGAGTGACACGACATTTGGACTGATAGAAGGGCTCATATCTTCGCACTTGTCGGTTATGATTGGTCATGACTACCATATTATGTACAGTGTGTCCCACAAAAAATGCTAATGGCAGTTTAGATGGGTATAATATTAAAATTACAATATTATATTGCTTATATCCTTAAACCCGTAAACTAACATCCATTTTCTACAACTGAGTGAAATTTTATGTGATATGGTCCAAGCATCACAAATATATGAGCATTTTGTCATTACACATCAGGAAACCTCTCCATCCAAGTTTGTATCGAGTATTACCGGATGTATTAAATAACACAAACCCAAGTTTGATCATTAATACTTTGAAAAATATTTCAGTAGTAATTATGAAATTTATATCACTGTAATTATGTAAAGTACAACTCATTACCATTTTAATGATACCTCTCTCATCTCACCTATATCATGTTTCATAGAACCCCATTGTTTTAAATATGTCTTGCAAAATTGTGAGCGGTTCACTTTCACGCTCATTGATGATCAAAGTTCGGTTTCCTTTTAGGCAAATTTGAATAACGCATCTCAAGGAGCTTGAAAGTGAACACTCACAATTTTGCAATACTTTTTCAGAACAATGGGGTTCAGCGATGCATGATATTGGTGAGCTGAGAGGCATATCATTAGAATGTTAATGAGTTGCACTTTACAGTGATATAAATTCAATAATCACTACTGAAATATTTGTCAAATTATTAGTGATCAAACTTGGGTTTCTCTTATTAGATATACCCGGTACTACTTAATAAAAACTTGGATGGAGAGGTTTCCTGATGTGTGATGAAAAAATGCTCATATCTTTGTGATTATTGGACTATATCACATAAAATTTCATCCAGTTGCAGAAAATGATTTGTAGTTTACGGGTGTAGAGATAAACAAATATAATATTATAATTTTAATATTATGTCCATTTAAAGTGTCATTAGCATTTTTAGTGGGACACACTGTATAATGTAGGAGTGGCATGTGTCATTATCAGTTGGATTTTAATTTTACAATTGGACCTGGAAATTATGATTAAAAAACAGTGCATGAGTGACACGACAGAAAAAAGACATGGGTTTCTGACCATCATTGGTTATGGTTGGATTTGTGCGCAAGTAGATCTCTAGAGGTACCATAAGTGCTGGTATATGTACATGAATAGTGTACCTCTTTGACATTTATTGTCCTTGTCAATCATTCCCTCTCTGTGGAAGATGGTCCGCCTCTATGTATCGTGAGAGACACGACATCCAAATCGTGAGTGACATGACCAATGCATTTAATTCCACAATTCAAGTAAATAACTAGATCAAAATTACCTGTGTGTATATGCCATGTTAGACTAGTCCATGATAATTACTTTAAGCAAAAAAAAAATCTGAAAAAAAGTGACTGGATATAAGAATAAGAGGCATTTAAAGCACCATAGTCCCATATGTGCAAATTCCTGTTTGAACAATTATTCAGCGTAAGAGAAGTGGATCACATTATGTTTGAACTTAAATAAATGGTTGTATTGTAAAGAAGCCTTTGTGTTGATTTCAGATCCTAATTTGCATTTACAAAGACACAGTGAAATTTCAGCTAAATGTCCCAATTAGTTTTATGACCAGGTACATTTGTATATACCCGGATGAAAGCCACATGATAAAAAACTACACGCAGGCCTTCTGATGCAAGTCAATTTCAAGTTCACAAGAAGTTCATTCTAAAGTGATGGTGAGTTTGCACCATTGGCACTATCAGCAGACATTGTGGAAATCTCATTTTCATCAATAATAAATGGAATTATTTTCATCAATAATAGAAATACCCAACACGCGTACTTCAATAGCATTTAACACATGCTGACAGCGAAAAGGGCTTTAAATCAGTAACAGAGTAGGAGTTTATGTCCTTCTTTTCTCTCTCCCTCTGAAGAAGATATGTGGAAATCTCATTTGCATCAATAATCTAAAATCATAGAAGAGAGTCAGGATATTCCCAAATGTATCCATGATAGGATATAATAGGATAGTCAGCCAACCCGCAGGTCCGCGTAAAACGCGCTTATTTATCGAGCTCACTTTTTGCCAAATTGTGCGTGACCTCTACTTTGATCCGCCGCTAAAAATTACTTTTGAAGATCAGTGCAAGCTTTACTTCGGAAAGTAATATCTCGCTTAAAATTTAATGAAATTTCTTGGAGTTTTCAATTACACTTTAGTTAAGGCCTGAATTTAATAATATCAAAACATTATTTTGACCCTGATTGATTTTTTGTAATTTAATGTCATTTTAGGTTATATTTTTGACATTTTTACGTTTTTTTAAAATTTCTATCGATCTAATATTTTGACTTTTTATGAAAAGGCCCAAATGAACAAAACATAATGTGAAGGCGGTTACTCTCGATCTCTTGAAAAAACCTACGTCATAAACTATATTACTAATCGGGTCAGCAGCCAGCACAATGTGCGTGGCTGTCATAAAAAGCCGGGTCATGAAATCATCCCTATGCGGAGCAAGCAGCTCAAAGAGGAATCGCGGCTTGTGATTGGTCATCAGCAGCTGTTACGTCACGGATTTACTAGAGTTGTCGTTCCGCATGATACCATCTGCTTGATTTATGTCAATGGGATGTTTATCATTTCTTGTTTATGTTTGACGATTATATAATAAATATAGATATTGTACTGAAATAAACAATTTAATTGGATTTTTCTACTATATTTCTTGTTTGTCATAGGGGAATTACTGTGATAAACGCTATCTATAGTTTGGAAATGTTCACTCCCTTATCATTGAAAACGTTGAAAGGTAATGAAATCTCTTGCCGGACTGGTGTGTTTTTATGTTATAATTTTCACAATAATAAGCAGCACTTATCAGGGGCCGCGGCAAAATTACATATAGATTTGTGATTTTTAGCCTGTTCGGCCGCCCCCCCCCCTTCGGCTCAGCCCCTCCACTTTCAAAAACGGCTCCGCAGCCCTGCTTATAAATTCTTGTATAATTAATTGGCCTACCAGTTTACAGTGCTGTTCTTAAATACGCAAATGTCCATATGTCGCAGTCCGTTGTATATTTGTAGTTATTTTTTATTTCACTTCAACTCACAGGGGCCGCGGAGCCGGGGGGGGGGGGGGGCTTCAGTCCGCCCCCACTTTTGTTAGCAAACATGTACAAAAAAAAGCGAAACTGACCATACATTTTTTTATTTTTTTAGCCTGTTCAGCCCCCACACCCCCCCTCCCAATCATTTTCGGCTCGATCAGCCCTCCACTTTTTTCAAAACACTCCGCGGCCCTGAGTCAAGTTGTCATGTCAATTAACCACGACTGCACTCGTACGGTTTTATCACGAGAGGGTCACACACTGAAGCATTCAAAGATGATTGCTTCCCTTTTTATTTTTGCTTTGTCAATTTGCAGTAATATATGTTACAGAATATGATAAAAATATGAGCTGTTGATTTTCAAAGAAATTATTGAAACTTTCTTATTCTCGTAATCCGAGACCTTAAACTTTGCTTATAAGATTCATCATGTAAAATCATATCGAATATGTATAAAAAGCTGTATACCTAATGCTGCAGTCACACAGGCACTTACGTTTAGTTGCGTTTTAGTTTTGTTTTATCCTTATTTCATCTTCTATTCCATCATGTCTTATGTATTTCTTTGTTTTATTGGGTGAACGAAATTATCACTATATTTGCACTGCTGACTATGACAGAAATGCATCCGTGGGGATCAGCAGAAAAGAAAATAATTTTTGTCGCAACCAAACGTAACTCAACGAAAAATATCTGTGTGACTGCAGCACAAGTCGTGTTCTTATAAGGTCCCCCGAGACCGTAAATGTAAAATTATAATGAAACCATATGAACAAATTTAGGGTTCTGTTAATTCTCCCACGAACTGATGTAGTTTATCTTGGGTCTTTTTGATTTGGCATGACTTTACTCAATTGTGCTTGTTTCGTGCAAGGATCCGCCTCCCCCCCCCCCCCCAAAAAAAAAAGAATATTATGTCCCGGAAAATAAAGAAATACACAGTCAAGTGAGGTCGACAGTGCATCTCGAACTGTGACGAGTTGATTGCACCAAGCTAACATATATACTCAGATATCTTATAGGTTAATCAAGTGCAGGATCCAGGCGGGGCTCGTTGGGGGCAGTGTATGCGCCCCCATTTATCGCCACAGTCATGTTCTAAACCATTTGGATTAACCCCATTTGGTCTAATTCATTTTCATTCTACACACAGCTTATCTAGTTACCCTTCCATTTACCGATTCAACTATTTAAACTTTGTCTCATTCCCGTTTCGTCTATATGTCCATTTCGTTATTAAGCTCTTTTTTTTTCTACATCTCTTTACATATGTTCTCTTTCGGCCTCTCTCTCTTACACATCCTTTTGTCCATCCTTTTCTCTTAAAATTTCCTTCTCACTCAACTTGTATAGAGCTGGATACACTTCTTCTGTTACTGGGTCGGGGTATATGAAAAGATTCGTCCCTCAAATAACAAAAGAAATTGAATGCATGTCTATGCTCCTTCTCACTATTATTAGGGATGTCCACTAAAATTTTAAGTTATTAAGTTGTTTTGCTAGGTTTATTTGATAGAGCATTTTAAAAGAAACATTTTGGTACTTGAATTATCACAATTGGATGTTCCGTTTCAAAGATATGACCAAGAGTGTCTCAGATTACCAATGAGCTGCTAGAACACTTTTACAAATTTCAGACAAAGCCAGAAAATGCAATAAAGCTCAAGTTTATGGTTCTTTTGTCTTTGATTATTAACCAAATCATACCAAACATTTTCTATGTGTGTATCAACATGAATGAGATTATAGTAACACAATTGAGTAGATTATACAAAGATACAGTTTATGGCAGTACAAAACTGATGGTTTGACATGTATGTTACCGTATGTGATCCAATATGACCACCGTGGAAAATACTCCATAGGGCATGTTTCAATAGAAACACCCTAGACAATTTCATGTGGTGTGGCTTCAGAGCTGAGTGTTAGACAGGGTTAGAGTAATTTAAAACTAAATGGCCAGTGGTAAACAGTGTTTCTTTGTTTTTCACCCCAATTTTTTGTTCAAAAATAGTGAAATTTTTATAAATATCTACTTCTCCTTATCTGATCTATTCCAATCATGAGAAATTTCAGTCATAACCACATCACACAGAAGCATCACTTTGACACGCTGTAATTTATTTTATATCAATTTTCAAACAGGAGAAGTTGATCTTTGCTGAGGTATTTTTTAAGGAAGAAACTGACCAATTAGGAATAAAAATGATTGATATTTACCACTGGCAAACGACAATTTCGAAAGCTGTTTTTTATTGAAAATTTTGCTGTTTCTCCTGCCTGTGTATTATTGAGTAGGGAGTGCATGGGTCATTGTTGCATTGTAAATGCATGGGTGACTACATCCATACAGTGAAGTGGAAAACCGTTCTAGTGGCTTTTGCTCTTGTTTGGCCATCCTACTATTATCTCACTTTATCCAAACTACAATCTCTATCTGGTTTATGGTAACATTTCACACGTTACATGGCACACATTTTGGATATCAAATGCTTCCATATGTAGGTACACTACTAAAGTCATTTAAGATATTCTGTTACGTAATATTTCAGGCAATTTATCAAAGCCTGTCATCTGACACGAGACTGTTGCAATTTAAACAACAATTAGAATTTTTGACCAAAAGATGTGCTTTAATTCACTTATCTTGTCAATTACATAACACTGTGAAAACAGAATACAGTCTACTCCTGTTATAACGAAGTGCTGGAGACAAGCATTATAGGCGCGTATCAATGAGGATTTGCACCGGGGGGGGGGGGGGAGGCAAGTGATTTGATTTGGTGCCCCAGTTTTGATCGAGAATTGTACACGTCCATTTTTGTCCTGTTAAACCGGGCGGCCATTTTTTTTGACGTACGCTGCTGTCAAATAAAAGGGGGGGAAGTGTTGATTTTTTTTTATTTATTTTTTTTTTTTGGGGGGGGCCTTTGGTCGTTCATGAGGTCATACATCAGTTATGTTTTGGGGGTCAATTGGGTATAGCGGAAATTTCTTACAATTTGGCGCCCCTAGGTCAATTTGGCGCGCCCTTAAGGTCATTTTTCGGGGGCCGGGCACCGCCCCCTCCCATGTTTTACATTTAGTCCAAGAGAATTGACTCTTTGAAATAAAATCAATAATGAGAGTATACTGTATCAGCTTCAAATTAGCAGCCTATAATGAATTGAAGTACATGGACAAGTAACAAGATTAGGAGTTCTATAGTTAACAATGGCATTCTATTATATAGGTCAAGACTTACTTATTGAAATCTGCTACATTTTACAGTTAAGATCATCCTTTGTTCACTTATCATTAACCTAGAAATGAATCTAATGAAGGGGCCAATGAAAACCCTTTGATTAATTATTTTTAAAAGCACTATATATACATGTGAAGACCGTTATTATCATTTCATCTACATTTGCATGCCAAGGTCCCTCTTGAATAAACTTGGATTGTACACATTTCAAGCTGGTGTTTTAGTTTTGGTAAATCTAAAATATCTCAAACTTTTAAATTTTCAGTTTACTTTGAAAGATAACGTCCAGGTGGGGGTGCACACCAACCTCTATGATTTGAAAACCACTCATTGACTACATGTTAATATCAGGAAAGAAAAATCAAACCTGGGATATGACGCCCCCCCCCCCCATCCCCCTATTAAAAAATCCTGAATCCACCACTGGAACATACAAAATGTATATCACTTAAAAAATCAATTCTTCAAATCATTATAAATTTATATAATATTACATTTTTTTTAATAAAAAGTAATAATAATATTACTGTGGGGTTTTTTTCTTCATATAAGTCATGGTTGGGAGGAAATTTCAACCATAAAATTCATGTATATATAGCTCTTTGACAAAGATTACTAGTAGCTGAAAATATGAAATATTAATAATCATTAGAAGGCTGATTTTAAGGGAAATATTATCTAGAGTCCCTAGATCTCCTCCAAAAGTAATGTAAATTTGTACCAAGATTCGCTTTTGTTTTTTTTAAATTTTCATATTCTTGCAACACATTTGTTTTTCGTGCAAAAACAACCCCTCATGATGCTGAGATAATGAACAGGTGGTTATTACTGCTGATTAAAAAAAAAATAAATAAAAATGTTTAAAAAATTGTCTATTTTTTATAATTATTTTGAAAATCTACAAACTTTTTTGACATGGTCTATGAGATGGTTGCTTAAATACATATATACAACATATACTTTCCACCCTTCATAACAAAGAAGATAATGTTCTTTCTTTTGGATGACAAGAGATTTCGATAATTGCAGCTCTCTTAGTCATAGCTGTTTGTTTGAGTCCGGAAGAGATTAAATAATGGTACATGTCTGTTTGGTGTAGGTTAGCTCTACCAGTCGAAACACCTTCCCATGGTCTAGGATGAAATCTCTGCTTGGGATGATTTTTTTTCCCTCTTGCGTTAAGAAGTACCTTAGAGAATTTTCTCCAAGCCAGTACCAAAAAGGATCATTAGGTGAGTAGCGTGCTTCTACTTGAGGCGCAAAAAATGAGAGGAGTCAGAAGGAAAGAAGTTCCAAGACTACAGGGACAAATTGTTGGCCGGCTCGAGACTGAAGATGAAGATCAGTTTTCCCTTTTCATTGATTTTGCATCCATAGCCTCATCAGATCAGGTGTTGTATACCTCCTCCTACCATCACTGTATCATGGATTTCCGTAAATGTTGTATGGTTGTCTTAGTGTTGCAGCACAGTCCATTTTTAATTTTTTTTTTGAAAACAGACTGTTATCCAAGTTGGCTTCCAAACAATGGAGTCTCAAAATGTGTATGTTCCATGGTTTATTAACTAGAAAAATCTGCAACAAAGAAAAAAATAATAAACATTTAGAAGTGAATCCCTACTTCAAAATATGATGGTCAGTGCTCATTTTCTGTGCACCAGCTTCATTGTAATGCGGGCTGGGTGTCCGATTAATAAACAAAAATAAAGCCCATATTTATCTGAGGATCAAGTAAAAAATATTGGTTGAATACAATGCTTTTCAGCATCCATCTTTATTTTCTACAATTTCTTCTAAAATTTTGTGCTAAAAAATACAAACTACAAATTCATTGCTTGTAATTCATTTCAAATAGATGGTTAAAATCCTCTGTTCTCACATCCAACCTGTCCAAAACCTGAACAAATATCGATGATAATAAAAATCATTCAACATAAATTGTTGGCTTTAATCGATCCTTGATTAAAAGGAAAAAAAAATCAAAAAGAAGAGAAAAAGAAAAAAAAAAAAGGCTTCACTTTTGTTGAGCGTCTGGACACCCACCCCCCCCCCCCAATCCTGCTAAGTAATGTCTTTGTTGTATTTTAGTTCAAAATTTTAGAAAAATGATGATACGAAGTATTCTAGAACAGATATTTTGGGGGCTTAATGATCCTCAGACAAAAAAACAAACAGAAACAAAACAAAACAGGCTTCATTTATTTTAAATGTCCAGATCGACAACCAACCCCCATTAATAACATTCCATCTGTTATTTTACATGCAGGATTTTTCCATCTTTTACAATAAAAAAAATAGGTTTAGATATATCTAGATCTGGACTAGTCTACTAGACTAGATCTAGATGTAATGATCGATCTAGAGTAGATCTAGACTGAGTCTATCTCTAGCCTAGATCTAACGTTAGATCTAACAGGCCTAACGTTAGATTCTAAGTTAGAATCTAGACTAAAGTCTCTGTTTAATTGCATATCAAATACAGATCTAGATTCTATACTCTATAGAAATCTAGAGGGCAACATTGTTGTTGTGACTCTCGAGTACAAGTCTGGATAAAAGTTTAATGTCTAACTCGGGGTCAAACAACATTGCATTGAAAAACCACCGACTCAGTCCAACATGATTTGAAGTACATGGGACCGAACTGGAAATCGAACGACATACCGGCAATCACCCCCAAGTGGTGTTAAAAATTAGATTTTCCCTGTCTTTTTAGCAAAATATCGTGTTTTCTCGTACAATAGAAGAAAAATACAAAGCTTTATTCCCAAATTAATCTAAGTTGTCTTCAAAAGGCCCCTTAGTTTTTGGTAGCAATGGAAGCGCAAATTTGAGTTCTATTAAAAAATGTTCATGTCGTACGACGACGATTACTAATCGGGTCAGCAGCCAGCAACTTTTCGAACGTTGCGAAAACGAACAAAAAGAGGCGTACACTCAAATCATGCACTCTATTTCTACAAATATTTCATTAGAATGACATTTAAAACCTTTTTTAGAAACTTAAATAACCAGCACATCTACTCACCTCAACATTTCGACAACTGGACATCGTAATTTTCCGCTGTGATCGATTAGAATAGGTGCGAATTTTCTCTCGCAGGTCGCGAGAGGGCCCGAGTGCGCTTATATGCGGTGACCTAGATCTCGATAAAAATCGCGGTTTTGCTCTGTTTTGAGGGGGGCTGCCGATTGGCTGATAGTAGAGAGGTGTAAATCCACATGTATACATGAATCTTCTGCCAAGCTCTGCAAAAGCTATGAAGATAATTCTGTGGAAATCTCTATTATCAAAAGTAATGGAGAAGCACAATTTCATGATGTTATTACAGGATCCATAATTGAACTTCATATCTAGCCCATAACAATGGACTGTACAATATAGTAGTGCACTCACATCCCCTGAGAGCCTGAAGGGCGTATATGGGTAGAAAAGTTAACCCATAGACTTAAATGTCTTCTTATAGTGACACTTTGGCATTTTTGAATGAAAATAATCATTGAAATCCCTAAATTGGCAACAGGTATAAATGTGTAAAATCCAGCTCCTCAATCCACATCTACCTTAGATATTGACTACAATGTACACATAAGCGCCTTGAGCATTTTATTTAAATGGAAAATGGCGCTATAAAAATCCCATGTATTATTATTATTATTATAACCGTAGAAGCACAAATTCATATTGATCAATTTTGATTTTTTAAAATTTTTTTTTTGTTGTTGCAAGAATAGTGCCCAGAGGAATAAATATTGACCCACAAACATGTAGCTAAATTTACATAAATTGTAGGTGAATATTTCAACAAAAGGGCAACGTGTAGGTATCACCCTTGGCATTAAGCAGAAAAATAGAAAGCCTCCTTGCATTAAAGAAACAAAGGAAAATAGAGCTTTCAGTAAAATGAACAGCCGAATGATTAATGACACACACACACACACACACACACAAAAGATATTAAATCCCATCTTGCTCACAAATAACCCATGACATATAAAAAACCATATGAAAACATGACGCAAAGCCCTTCTACTTCTGAAGAGGCGAATAGACAATGACACAAAAAAACAAAACAAAACAAAACAAAACAAACAAAGATGTAAGTACAACATATGACATACATGTATCTTGTCAAAAACATATGATAAAACACATGTAAAGCCCTTCTGCCTTTGAACAGGTGAATAAATAATGACACACATGGCTACATGTATAGTACGAAACGAGGGAGATTAGAAGTAATTGCGCTTTGAAGGGCACCATTAGCTCTTAGAAGAAACCTGCAAGAAGTCTGACATTTACACAAATTGATTGATAGCTGGATATGGCAGGTATAATTCAGCTCCTAAGACACTATCTATGAGGATCATTGCAGATGTTTTTGAGATGTGATAGCTCAATATGGGTAGGGTATATGGAGGTGGTCTTGTAACATGCCGATCCATGGTTCAAAACTCATTAGTGCAATTAAAGGCACTAATCCTTAATATCCCTACTCTATTTCTTCAAAGATGTAGTTTGAGGATTACAATTATAATACGAATTTTGGGTAAGGGTAAAGAAAAGAAATTGCTTGCTGAGTTATTGTTGCCAGAGCAGATAAATGTAATATATAAAATTATAATGTAATATGTATTTCATACTATCAGCAGAAAAGCTTTACTTTTCCCCTTGGTTTGTGTCTATAATGTCTGACTGTCTGGTATGTCGCCCTTCCTTACGATGTTTCTCTCTCTGTCTCATTTCTTAGACTCCCTAGTTCTATAAATACATAAACTCAATAGCACTACATTTATTCAAGTTCCATTATTTGTTTATTTTTCCTAAATGATTCAGGCACTTTCAGTCAACTAGACCGCCTGATTAAATCTGAGTCACGGCAGATAACAAAGCGTTTGTGATTGTATCCCAATCAAGCAGGGAATAAATCTCCACCAAAGTGAATCAAGGGAATACATCAAGCTTTCAGTGTCATTTATCCATGTTGCCATGGTAACACGTGAGAAGCTTGATCAACAAAGCATGGTAGTCAATGAAGCAGCACTGTAACGCGATGAACCAGCAACAAACATATATCATATCTCCTGTTTTCACAGGTGAAAGGGTAAACGTTCTATTTTGAATCAGTGACCTTGATTCTTTTCTTTACCCTTGACACATTACATGCTCATAATTGAAGACAACATTGAAGGCATTTATGCATAAATGCTAGCTGTGACCTTTTCTCCTTAAAAAATATTAATAGTCTAAATAACTTTCAATCATGAGCTTATTTTCTTTATAAGAAATGTTCAGTATTCAAGTTACCCCAGACTTTTCCAATCTATTCAAGAAATTGAAAGAGAAATCTTCTTTGTGTGCTAAAAATTAATGTGACATGAAAAGAATCTACCCTTACCTTTAATATATCCTGTTCCTGCTGCTATGAATACAGGTAGGACTGCTGCTATGAATACAGGTAGGACTGTTCCTGCTACCTTTGACAGGATTGTACTGCTTTGGGCTCAGACATCTTTCATCCAAGGGACACAACTGATCTTACCAGTCTGATATGCTTTGCTTTCTGGGACACAACCGATCTTACCAGTCTGATATGCTTTGCTTTCTGCTATTTTGGACAGAACTGTACTACTTGAGTCCAGGGAGCACTACTGTATCTTTTACAAAGATCTTTAATCCCAGAGACACCAAGGATCTTATCTGTCTGATATGCTTAAATTCTTGCTACTATAACAAGACTGTCCATTATCCAAGGAACACAACCAAACATTCGATACGTACTAGCGCTCTTATATAAATATATATATATATATATAATCTTACCTGTCTGATATGCTTTGCTTCCTGCTACTGTGGACAGGACTGTACTGCTTTGGGTCCGGAGGGCACTACTGTTGGCCGCTGCACTCTGCATGGCCAGTAGGAGTTGATCGGTGGCGCTCTGTGGCTTGGCTCCTATGCTTCCTGCAAGCTAGACAGAAACGGAGAATTTCATGTTTTTGAATGGATGAGAATTGTTTTAATTTCATTGTATGATCTCCAAGATGTCCAGTCACTTCAATTTTAAAATCATTATTGAAGAAAAGAAAGGGAAATCACATAAACCTCCATGTTCACATTAGAGAATTTCAGGAGAATTTTAATTTCTTTGCTTCTCAAATTGGCATTAAGTGGAAGTCCACGACTGAGTTTTATTAATGATTGAACCTTTTCCACGGCATGTGGGTTGTTTGTCGTTTCTAAGGTATAATTCAAACACACAAATTTCATATACAGGAGGTTGATTCATTTGAAAATGAAATTAAAACCATTTATCTGAACATTTGTTGCATGATCACAAGGTTTTTTTTTGTTGCAGTATACCTTTGATTTTCTGAAGGTTGATTCTTCAAAACTTAAATCGAATTCGCTTAATCCAAAAGTGAAATAGGGTCTAATAATCTGATAATAAAATAAGTCTACAATTTGAAATGGAATAGCAGTTGGGTTGTTTTTTACGTCTTTAAATTCTCATTTCCAAATGAACTGAACCCTTTTTCATTTTCGGATAATCAAAAATTCAAAATAAGGAACTGTAACCCGCAGCACAATACCCTCAAATGTCAATACTTTGCCTGTATAAATAAAACAAATTGTATTTTCATTTATTCTGTATTGACAAAATGGTTTTCCATCTTGATGCAATAAATTGGAAAACTCTGGTATCTTGAGGCGTTGTGTTTATGTAGCGATGAGGCGAGATAGGGTATACATAATTTCATTCAATACAGTGCGTCCCAGATAAAAGTAAACCCAAATTTGAAAGCCTTGTATTAAAATTGTATTACTTAAGTGTCATTATCATATCAAAGGGTGACTTGTATTCTATCCAGTGATACCAAAATCATACCTCTAATGTCAAAGATGAGGTCTAAAAAAATTTGGTCAAAAACAAAATGTTCCAAGTTTATCAGAAGCAATCCTGGCTTTCTGATCATTCATTCTTTGTGTGAGGTCAGCCTACCTAAGTCCATTCATTAGGGACAGTGGATTTCTTGGTCTATTGAAATACAAGGCTGCTTCTCCTCAAACTTTAAACATTTGAATTTTGACGCTCGTTTTTTAACGCCCAAGTGCTTGGCCATCCATCACAACACATTTATAAGTTTGTTATCTTTTATTATGAAATAAATATAACGTTTACACATGTACATTGAGCTAAGAAATTTTAACATGAGCCTCTCAAAGTTGGGTTTACTTTTTTCTGGGACGCACTGTATATTAAACCCATCATGTACGTACATTTAGTGTACAAAGAATATGTGACCCCTAGATACATGTACAGTATAAATTCCAGTGATTTCTGAATCTAGAGTACTTTCATATCTTCTCCTGATAACATTGAAATAGAAGACAAAAAACATTTAAAACCTCTGTGTATATTGTACACCTACATGTAATTCTAACCTTAACCTGAACCCATACCTGACACCCTAAAAACCTCTCACCTATAAACAAAAACCTAATCCTTATGCAAGCAGTAACCCTAAACCTACATGTAATCTAAAAGAATTTTGAGGTTCACGATTGCCAAGTTATAATGGAAAATCCTGACTTGCAGAGCATGTGTCCATGGGCAATTCCACAGAATTTACCTCACAAATTTAAATAAAGAAAAAAATAGTGTTCTATTGATATTTCTTTTTCATTTTTCAAATGGCATGGTTGTTTTTAGATACATGTGCATGTAGGGCATGGTTTACATGTACATGTGTACACATGTGTACATGTATGACTACATAAATGCAGTACATCTGGTAAATTAAGCAAAGCATGTTTGAGTGCTTAAGAAGTGCATTGAACTGGATAGATACAGTTATTACACATGTTTGTCTGAACTAATGAACTTTTATCAGATGTGGAGTAATCATAGAAGAACATCAGAGACTGCAATGTAACCATCCCATTTTGTGAGTTGAAATGTCTAAAAATAAGTTGCAAAGACAACTTATTTTGTTTTGTTTTCAAGTGCAATGTGGTATCAAAACCTTTAAATAAACTAAAATAAATTGAAACCCTTATTTAAATGTATTAGAGTTTGAATCATATTACATTTTGGGAGTATTTTTGTGATCTTCTTTTCCTGCTGATTTCATATTTATTAACTGAACATTGCGTTATCTCGTGTAACAATAATGATAATGATAATAATGACACTAAATCTAACAATAATAGGACTATTTTCAAAAGAACAAAAATTTGTTAAAATAATTTACTGTAAACAATAACACATCTGCTCTGTATTTTATAAAGTTACTATGATTTCTTCTTTGTTTACTATGTTATGTCATTTAATCTCGATGTCTTCAAATTTTTATTGTACAAAAAATCTGTAATTCGGCCTTCGGGCCGCAAGTGATTTTTGTTGTTTAATAAACCATTTCTATTCTATTCTATAATACTTCAAATAATATCAAAAAGTGACTCAATGTACATGTATAAATATATGTGTAAAAATACAATATGCTGCAAGGCATTTTAAACATGATCATACATATAACATAGAATGATAGGTAATATTCACTTTCAGGCAGTACATATTATTCTGCCAAAAATTTTTATTCCTGATAATGCAACAATGCGGACCTTGAATTCACATAGTTCATAAAAACTCACATTTCAACCAAATTTACAAAAAATGCTGTGTAAATTGATAAAATATTTTTTGAATATATATATACAACAGGCTTCTTGAGTAAATAACAGCTTGAATAGCCCATAACTACATGTATAATACAATTGAATGTGATTGGATAATTGTTATTGAACACAAACTCCCATCAAATGTTTCATGCAATACATTTAAAGCATTCCCCCTAAAAACAAATGCAATTTACTTCAGGATAAAAGGGCCCCCAACTACAATATTTTACAATTCTACAGACAGGCCTTTATAGTCTGCAAATACAGACCTGAACCAGTCATCACATATACAATGGAACAGGGTCAGAATCATAGAACCACACTGCATCTCAAAGAAACTGTACATAGCTGCTTTGAACATTTTAACTTGGAAGCTGGACTAGACTTTGTTCCAAACACGATGTAATTTTGAGGAGAAAAACTTTTGTGAGATTATGATTAAAAAATATATATATTGTTCGCTTTCAAAATCTTTGCATGGTAGAGGAAGAACAAGTACTGTATTATATAAATAATGCATGCTCTACCATGCAACATACTAGATTATGTGCACGACAAATACTAAATTATCCCGAGGGCACATTTATTTCACCGAGGCCGTAGGCCGAGTTGAAACAGATGTGCACGAGGGATAATTTAGTATTTGGAGTTCACATAGTTAGTAATGTTGCATTAATGCACTATTTATTATAGTAAATAGACCCCTAGATATTTGACCTTGCCTAATCTGGTTTTATCTTTGCCGATGTTTGCCAAACTTTTGGTGCTAATTAAGCTATTGTGACGTATATTGTTGCTCCGCGTATCTATTGTTGTGCGCACCATTTTACTGATATTACGCGCTAGCGCAACAAAGCAATCGATTTCGCCATTCATTTTAACACAGGATAAAACCGCTCAACATAACAAAAAACCGTTCTATATAACAAAAACGCGTGACACCCTTTCAACTAATCATAGCTCGTAAAATACGACCACTATTTACTATCAGTAAATACTGCATGAATACTGTCTGTGTGCAATGCATATGACTCACGGCAGAATTGATTCAATATTATTTTTGAGGAGTCTAAAACCTAAAAACATAGACCAATTCTTATAATGCATTAATACAATCTATCAATCTTCCTAGTCACTTTCAGACATTTTTTCCACATTTCAATCTCACAACCAGAACTTTTAAGGTCAAATTGGAGTCTGATATTACAGACTAGTGCTTTATTCTGCTTTCGGTAGAAATAGTGGAAAGGCCTCACTAAGATAAGAGAGGGAGAGAGAGGCCCACATAGAGGAACAGACAACGTGATTAGAAAAAGAAATGCATCAAGGTGACGAAGCTGTCAGGTTATGAGGTTGTGTTGCATACCAAGTATCATAATATCCCATTTGATTGTTAAATCAAGAATTGTTTTTTATTAAAAAAAAATAAAGTTAGAAAATACATTAAAAGGATTACTAAAAAGGATTATTATTGGGATAAGAGTAAATGTACAGGCACATGTGGAAGTAAAATGCATATCTCCTTTTGGAAAAATGCCATTAGATAATATATTTCAATATTTAAATCACCAGTTGTCTTACCAAATGCATTTGTCTGAAATTAATTTTCAGAAATAATCTAAAAACTAAGCAATTCTATAAAAATGAAATATTATTTTTCAATTAATTCTTATTTATTGAAAGTACAAGTCCATGAAGGCACTTAAATTATAAAATGATAATTTAGAATGTATACGAAGTATAAAAATATGCATGTATTATAAGAGGATGATGTACGATATCATACATCAGTTGTATACATGAAGAGTTAGATTTTAGAAAGAAGGGATCTAGATTATGACACTATATTAAAAGTAGAAAGTATTAAACAATTCAGTTTTTAGAAGTAATACAATTTTTCCTTAAGAAATATTGAACAAGAAACATGAAAAAATTGAAAATCGAAAATTAAATGGTGATATAACAATGAATTAAGATTAAGTTTTGTGATAGAAAACTAAAACCCCCAAAACAAAAACAAAACAAAACAAAAAGCAGCTAAAAAAAACATACACACACACAAAAAAAAAATTATAAATGAAATCCACTGAATGTTAACAAAAATAATATATATGTACACTTTTTACTAAAAAAAAAAAATACATGTTGGTCTACCTCAAAAAGTATGAAATATTTTATACATGTATTACTAAAACAAGACTCTTGAATTTTTTAATGGAAGAAAGCTATAATTCACACAGTCAAAAATAGTTTTTTACTTAGTATCAATAACATCATTATTCTCTTATTTTCAGTGAAATGAAAATTTGAAATAAATTCATAGAACAAGTTTTTCATCAGTGTGCAAAGTAATAACTGAAGGGATATTCCCCTGCTTAATACAGTCAGCTGCTGCATGTCAATCATCATTGATGTCAGCCTTATTATGTCCCGACGTCGAGGAGCAAGTATATGAAATGAAATGAAATGTAATGCACATTGCTAAGTAGCCAATTATAAGTATGCAGATATCGCGACCTACTTACCACGATTCGTCTAGCTAGAAACCATCGCAACCTCCCCGTTCCGGGCAACGAGCAAACGTCGCAAACGGGATATGTAAACAGCGATCAAATGAAACGAGCATACCACAATGTCATCTAATAAATCCAAGATTGTTCTTGTCGATTCGAGCGCTTCTTATATTTTTGTAACGTCTTTGCAGCGTTAGTGTAAAACCATGGTGCCTCGATCCATATTCTTCCTTTCTCACGGACACTCAAACTGACCTCCTTTCAAACAGCCAGACATGAATATATTAAAAGACAAACATATATTCCTAAAAGGTTTTCAAAGAGAGCGCTACAGATGGACAAAACCCATCGACCTGAAGGGGAAAAAAATTGTACCAATGTATGTTGATGGCCAGTTTGTTTAGCAATTCAAATGGCGTTATAATTTGATAGAAATTTTCCAGCAAACTGAGCAAATTGAATTCAGACTTTGTCTTGCCTATACCCAATGCCCCCCTCTTCCTATTCTTGGGGCCTCCTTGCATCACGTTATACTGTATTTGCATGAGTTACCCCGGATTTGATTTACAATGCCTGGCTTGATGCTCCCTTGGTGTACCATACAGTGTGTGTGAGTGAGGGTGTACATGCGAGTGTGTTTGTGTGTATGTGGGAGACTGTCCCATCAAGGCACTGCAGTGTACACTCGCCAAGCCGGATGCATGCATGTGTGCGTGTGTGTGATATAGGGAAGTGCATGCTGTGTGAGTGTGTGTACTTGACATTAGGCCCTTACCTGTACTGCTGTGATAAGCTGAGTTGCGGAGGGAGTGGTTCCGATTCTCGCAATACCCGGCTCGCTTTTGACCTTTATCTGTGCAAAGCTAGGATTGGTAGCACTCACATCCATAATTAATGAGCAGTCATTGCTTCAGGAGCCTGCAGCCAACTGGGACCACCATACCATCGTAAAGAGGGTCAAAAAGAGGGAGAAGAAAAGACAAATTAGCATCACAAGTCAAAATTTCAGGGAAAAAATCAGGAAAAGGTGAATCCCAGGTCTCTGTAAACCATCATTAGAGACAATGCATAAGAAAGATAATTTTAGAAGAGTGAAAATACAGGGAGAAAGAGAGAGAAAGATGAGATGGTATGCTGAAGTAGAATTTAGAAGAAATGAGAGAAGCTAAAATATGATGAGAATTATAAAAGGCTGAAAAACCAGGTATAAAGAGAGCAAAATAAGAGACAGGAATAGAAAATGATCCAAGATAAACATATATACATAAAAAAGAAATACTTAAAAAGTACTTTACAGGGAGAGAGAGAGAGAGAGAGAGAAAAAGAGAGAGAGAAAGAGAGAAAGAGAGAGAGAAAGAGAGAGAGAGAGAGAGAGAGAGAGAGAGAGAGAGATGAATGAGGGATAGAGAGCAAAAGAGAGTGAAAAAGACGAATAGTGAACAGAAATAATCAAAGCCAAAAATGAATCATACAAAATGGAGAGATAACAAAAGAGGGACATTTTGAGATCTAAGAGAAATAGATATGTGGCAACAGGGATTGACATAAAAGGAGGAGATATGAGGGCTAAAAATATATTTGAGAAGGAAGAGGAAGAGAGAGATTTAAAAAAACAAAAACATGTGTAAACATATATATTGATCATATCTATAGTAGAAATATAAAAAAAGCGCCAATGATAAAATATTATACAAAGATAAAGTCTAATAAAAATATCATAAATATCGTATACTAAGAGATCTAAAAGAGGGTATTCTTAGAAATAAAATATCATGTACTGTAAACATGTATGAAAGCAATTCTTAGTAAACAATTTAAAAGAGACATGAGTAATACCCCAAGATAAAAACCATATATTACATCTGTGTTTGATAGCGACATACTGTAGGGAAACACAGACACAATGAGAGAGAGAGAGAGAGAGAGAGAGAGAGAGAGAGAGAGAGAGAGAGAGAGGAGAGAAGATAGTAGGTATAAGAATATCATAGATCTACAATAGATATTTAAAAGAGAGATAATTAATTAAAGAAGATATAAAAGTCCAATATCAATACCATCTTCTATCTGCAGTAGATGTGAAAACATTTCAGGAAAATATTTTCATTTTTGATAAAAAATTTTAAATAATGTCCCCTTTTTTTTGTATACCGGTAAAACTAGAAATACACCGATACATGCAGATGACAATTTGTACACGAATCTAATTTTCAATGCCTCTTTTACTTAGCCTCGCAAATTTGGAGAGCAAAAAGGAAATCATAATTTTTAATTGCAAGTTTTCTAATTAATGAACATAGTTTTTGGTGCACTTACAAGAGATTTTCACTCTTTGGATATGTGATTGAAACTCACAGGCCTGTATTCTGTTTTGAAGACTAAGTTTGTGCAAAACTATTGGGCAATCCTTTTGTCTGATATTGACTGAAGTATCAGACCAAAAGGATCGCAAAATAGCTTTGCATGAACTTGAGACTCATACCACCTTCAGTTCAGAGTATGGGTCATGAAGTACATGTTCCTGTACTACAATACTGTACAAGAATATGCACATGAATATGTACAATGTATGTGTATTAGTTGCAGCAACAAGTCAACATCCACAAATCTACTTCAAGATATCATAGTCACCCTAGAGACCAATAATCTTCAAGAGCATTCTTGCGAGGTGAAAGTCGGCACCATGGACAATTGGACATTATTTATTAACCTTGTCAGTGCTGCAGTTGGCAATGTTTGTCCTTGGTATTTTAAGTATCTGAATTGGTATTTGCTTGATATTAGAAATAGAAATCCCGGTTGTTTACATTGCATTGCCAAGAACAAACAGATTGAAAAATCATGCATCTTATCAGCTCAGTATGGATGTACATTTTGTATGGTTCAGCAGGATATTTTAGAAAATGTACATTTATAAAAAAGAGTTAGGAATAGGAATAAAAATGGTATTTATTTTGTCAAAAGTCCATATTGCAGCTTAAAGGAGAATTGTCCCTTTGTAGATAGTTGGCTTACTGTGGATGCAGAAAAATCAAATAAGCACATTAGTGAAGATTTGGTGAAAATCGAATAAATGATAAGAAAGTTATGTGTATTTGAATATTGAGATCTCTAATGACATAGGAAATCTCCCATTGGCAACGTGGTCACCATTTGTGATGTCACAAAGGGACAACTCCCCGTATGGTATGCACAAAAACTATTCAAAATGTCTCTTTATTTTCACTCTAATGATAGAACAGTTTTTCTTTTCATGATATATTATGACTTTCATATATTTACAAGTCATCCCATAAAAAGATTCTTCATTCTCCCTTAAGAATCAAGAAAAAAAGAGGATTTTAGTACAATGTGTACAATAGATATGGGAAAGATCACCCTGCATTACATCACACATCATGGTCGCGTTGCCAATTGGAGGATCTCCATATCATAAGTGATCTCAAAATCTAAAAATTCATATCTCTCTTATTCATTGCCTGATTTTTCTGAAACTTTCCCAATATGTTTTGGGGGTTTGTCTCCATTCACTGAAGCTAAATTTCTCTGAGGGGATAATTCCCCTTTAAAAGCCGAAGAGTAAGAAGGAGAGAGAGCGAGAGAGAGAGAGAGAGAGAGAGAGAGAGAGAGAGAGAGAGAGAGTTGAAAAGTTATCCAATTTTGGAAGCATTTAACTACTTTTTTACATGTAGCAAAAGTAATGAAGATATCAGCCTGTGGTAAGCCTGAGATTTATTTATCCTTTTGACTCTCATTTACATTTTAGTGATTAGTACAATGATCTACTATGAAAGTTGATACAGAAATATATGTTTTTCATCAACTGGGTTCACCCCCGAGTGTTAACACCCTTTCAACTCTAACCATACAGTGTTGTAAGTATATGGTACATGCACACGTACATGTAGCAAATAAAGTGCGCAATGTATGCATGTCGTCAGTTCGGTTTGCACAAGGTTCACCCAAGATCAATACAAGCGCATCACACTGGGCCGCCAGAATGAGAAACGTCTAAGGTTACCGGCATGTACTATCCGCAGAAAGAAAACTCTGCAATTAAAGTCTCAGATTACAGATCTACACTGCCGTATTCTTCGTGTATTGTAAAATATCAGATAGGAACAGAAAAGGAAAAAATAGGATCTATTATATCTTTTTTGTATCAAGATCTGTCGTGGAAGAGTCAAAAGGTCTTTTGTTTTCTTCCAATTTGGACACAATTACAAGTATTGCTTAAAGGGGAATTCAACCCAAGGAGAAGATCAATCTTATAGGAAAGAGTAAAATGAGAGAAAAATTTGAACAAAATTTCATCAAAATCGCTGGTATTGAAATTTGAGAAGTCTTGTTAAAAGTACTATCAAAAGGGGATCCTAAAGAGGGAACTCTGGGCCCAAAATAAGTTGCTTTTTAATAAAAGAACTTATTTTGGGCAGAAAAATTAGAGAAATTAGTCAAAAAAGGTTTGAAGAAAATCAGACTAATAATGAAAATTTATGAATATCTTTGATTGCGAAAAAAATAAATAAAATTATCGCTATACCAAATTGGCAACACAGATAGATTGATTTTGTCCATGGGTTTGCTTCCCATTTAAAAAGAAGGTGCCTTCATGCTCTGGCTCATCATATTATTATATGTGAATGTGTAAGTTGACATCTAGAATTTCTTGTCTTTCAACATATATTTATGATTATTTGCTTCAGCTCCATTTATGTCACAAAAAGCACCTTTCAAAAGTAGAATGAAATCAGCCTACAGTCACTGTTGTTAACATGACCTGCTGCATGAGCATGGTTGACAGCTAACAAAATTGATCCTTTATGACATGTCCGAGATACATGAGCATGCGCTACAGACAAAAATGCATTCCGTCCTCTTGTAACAAAAGTGGTAAGGCAGCCAGATATATTTATTCTGGGGCCTTTCCATTACTCAAGGTAAAAGGCCACATCTATCAATTCCAAACCCTCAAGGGCAATGTGTAAATTTCCTGCGCAATTTACAAAGCAAACAATAGCTGCATACATGTAGTGTATTTCACCCAAGAATGTTAGTGTGGAGGTGTAGGTTCCATTATGCTTTTTGTCATGAGATCTGTCATATAAAAATAAGCAAGAATTAAAATTGGCTTTTGAGAAGTAGTCCAATAATTCATTTTTCTCTTTTTGTGTTGTCTCTTATGTGTTATTGTTTGCTTATGATGCAATAATGCAAGGATTGAAATTCCATTCATGTGCAGTAATGTCAAAATTAATAAATCACTCTTGTTTTTTCTTTACAAATATGCGTTCTGTTTATAAGGTGAAATGTGAATATGTCCCAAAATTATTTTGTCCCTCCTTTTTTCCCTTTTTTTACTGTTTTTTTTTTTTTTTTTTTTTTTTTTTTTTTTTTTTTTTTTTTTTTTTTTATGTTGACAATGTTTACAATGATGGATAATGGATGAACGTGGATAAAATGGATCAAAAATTGATTTAATTTTTTCTAATGACACAATTCTTTGCAAGAAAGAATTAGAGTATCAAAGCTCTTACTTACCCTTACTTACCCTCAAAAAGTCTGCAAATATAAGATTATTAGGTCACAAGCATGGTAAAGGATTAACCTAGAAGCACAAACTTTAATGAGAAGCAGAGTCCCACGGACAAGACTAGATACAAGTCGGAAAACGTTGCAGGAATATATTTGATCAAGATCATGACTATCAATGGACGAAATAACTATTCAATGAAATTTCAATCTTCCGTCTAAAGCTCCATGCATTATGCCTAGAATTTTAGTTGGTTTATCCATCTATTGTTATGCTTTACTTTAGTTTCATGTCA
The DNA here is from genome assembly GCA_940671915.1 of Paracentrotus lividus. NCBI lineage: Eukaryota > Metazoa > Echinodermata > Echinoidea > Camarodonta > Echinidae > Paracentrotus > Paracentrotus lividus. The sequence goes on along the minus strand of CALNVZ010000641.1, from coordinate 36,660,799 downwards.
TTTAGATGTTGTCAAACAACATGCTACATTTAGTATCTTTTCTTTATAGACATTGTTCTTGTACATTGTATGCAAAATTCTATTTTCTGTGCAAGGTATTAATAAGCAATGCTAAATCATATGGGAATATGAATCATGAACACGGATTGCTTTTACAATTATATTAAATTGTTTATTATCTCAATAACAAAGGCAATTTCAAATTCCAGTGTATCCTTTGGCTATTAACCCTGCAAACTAAACTAAAAATAACTATGCAATTTAGAGAACATAAGTACAAAAATAGTCAACAAATAATATCTTAGCCCCTTAACATTGAACTGGAGCAGTGAAGTGGAGAAACCCAACTACTTTATAGGTATACAACTACAAACGTATGTTCGCACGTTGCTATTAGTACAGAACAGCTCTCTCTATTTTAAATAGTTTAAATATAAAAAAAAAGACTACAATGTACCTAGGGAAGAGAAGGGATGCTGCATTGAAATAGAGAATTAACGAGTTTAATATTTAATCAACCACAGCACTTACTGAAGTATAAATAATGGAGAGTACTTCTCCAATCGTACAACAACCCAAAGAACAATACCTCTATGAACTATATATTCATGACTGGATGAATTAACACATTAAGTCTGATTACATGAAACAGGAAAGGGGATTCCAACACCGTGTTTACACTGTGACTCGACTCTCGTGTCGAATCCTCAGGAAGGGTCCAACACAGGATGGAGTGAACCTGTGATCGTGTTTATACAGAACAAAAAAGGCGAGTTCAACACGGACCCCAGATCACAAACGGAAGTAGTGGGATGTCATTAATGGGTGTTGTGATGTATAGCCAAATTCCACCAATGACCCTAAGGTCATTGAGTTCGACACGGCTTTCTGTTTACACACAGAAAAATTCTGCCTCCAAGATTGAAACCTACGATTCTGGCGGAGCAAAAAAGGCGTGTCAAACTCGGGTCACGGATCACACGATCCTGTTTACATTGCAGCATCGAACATAATTTCAATGTCGAATCCCAGAGCAGAGTCACAGTGTAAACGCGGTACGTAGCATGTCCATCCCCAGGGCTGGGCTTTAACTAAGACACATTGTATAAGAAAAAGGAAAGGAAAGTTCTAGGATTGCATTAAGATTCTTGGCTAGATATATCAGCTCAAAGGGGTATTTGGTGAGATTATGCGCAAGTCAAAAGCCATCCTTTCTGCTGGAATTAACAGGATACCTTTAGGCAGGGGACAGAGATAAGAGGGTACGGGAGATGGAAATGGGGAGAGAGAGAGAGGAAGATGGAGAGAAAAAGAAAGCAAAATTGAGAGAGGGAGAGGGAAGACTGGGAGATAAAGAGAAAAATGAAAGAGAGAGAGAGAGAGAGAGAGAAAGGAAACAAAAAAGAAATGTCAGTTTTTAGAGGTGAATAAAGAGAGCAAAGATTGTAGAATTAAGAGAGAGAGAGAGAAGATAGTATGAGCTAAAATGTGATGTACATTACAGGAACAGAGATGAAAACGAGGATAGAAAGGGGAGAGATTGAGAGAAGAGAGTACATGAAGACAGAGAGAGGGAGAGAGAGAGAGAGAGAGTATAAAGCAGATAGGATAAGAATGATGGAGGAGTAAAGTGAATGTCATCATTGCAAGAGAGAGAGAGAGAGAGAAAATAGGATGAGTTAAAGGTGTGATGTAGGAACATGTAATCATCTAGTTGAAAGAAGGGAAAAGATAGAAAGAGAAAGAGAGACCGAGAGAGAAAATAGGATGAGCTAAAATTGTGATGTGGGAGCATAATTATGCAATAATTACAATGAGCTTCCATCTACTAGTTGAAAAAGGGGGAAAAGATAGAAAGAGAGAGGGAGAGAGAGAGAGAGAGAGAGAGAGAAAGAGAGGAAGAGAGAAAGAATTAAGTTGAAAGAACAGATAGAAGGAGAGAGATACAGGTTGAACAAAAAAGTTTGATGCAGCCCGAGCATGAGGATGCCATCATCACAATGAGCGTCCATCCACAAGTTGAAAAAGAGGAAAAGATAGAAAACGATAGATAGAGAAAGAGGTAGATGTAGAGAGAAGGAGAGAAAGAAAGAAAGAGAAAGAGAGAAAGCAAGAGAGAGAGAGAGAGAGAGAAAGAAAAAGAGAGAAAGAGAGAGAGAGAGAGAAAGAAAAAGAGAGAAAGAAAGCGAGAGAGAGAGAGAAGATGAGCTAAAAGTGTGATTTGGCATGAGCATGTGGATGCCATCTTTACAATGATCCAAACCACTAGTTGAAATGAGGGAGAAAGAGATAGACAGAGAGACTCAAAGACAGACAGAGAGAAAGAAAGAGAGAGAGAGAGAGAAAGAGAGAGAGAAAGAGAGAGAGAGAGACAACAAGGTGGGCTAAAAGTGTGATTTGGCGTGAACATGTGGATGCCATCATCACAATGAGCATCCATCCACTACATGTAGTTGAAAAAGAGGAAACTGTAGAGAGATAGAAAGAGAGAAATACATATGAGAGAGAGAGAGAGTGAGACAGAAAGAGAAAGAGATAGAGAGAGAGAGAACAAGTTGAGCTAAAAGTGAGCATGTGGATGCCATCATTACTAGTATAAGCGTCCATCCACTAGTTGCATTCAACCCACGCATGATATTTAGAGAGAGAGCACCCTGGCCGGCATCTCTTCCTCCTCCTTGCATACTAATGGAAGATAGCCTGGAGGCAGGATGGAGGATGCTGGATCGCATCGATCCACACCCTGGTTCAAAGAGGCATTGCAAGATGCCTGAGATTGCTTCTTGCTTTGTTTCTCTAATTTTAGATTTGGATAAGAAATGCCGTCATCGTCCACATTGTCATAAATTTCTGTTTTTATCATGGTGTTTGAGAAAGTGTATGTCTTACATTTTTGCATTGGACAAGGGTTGGCATCTTAATCCCATCTCTTATAAAAGTCTGATTTTATCATGTAAGATTCCTCAGATTACTTCTTGCTTTGTCTCTCTAATTTTAGATTTGGATATTAAAAGAAATGCCGTCTTCGTCCACGTTATCATAAATTTCTCTTTGTGTATTTGATGAGGCAATACATGTCTCATAATTAACATTTGAACAAAGGACATTATCATCATAGTTTTCCTATCTCTCAATAATTTTGTCTTTAATCATGTTATTTGACAAAGTAATACATCTTACATTTTAGATTTGGATAAGAAATGCCGTCTTCGTCCACGTTGTCATAAATTTCTCTTCTTATCAGTGTACGTGTATTTGGTTAGGTTAATAAATGTCTAACATTTCTTATTTGGACAAGGAACAGAAAAGAAATGCTAATCCTTTTAGACAATGTCCTTACGTCCATACAAATCTTGCCCGTTTATTCTGTGCAATTTCAAACTCTTCTTGCTCAACTATATCCCTTTTCATATTGAAGGTGTTACAAGAAGAAGAAAAAAACTTAAAGGGGAAGTTCACCCTGGAATTTTATTGGTCTTAAAAAATGAAGAAAAATAATAGAAAAATATTAGTGAAAGTTTGAAGAAAATTGACCAAAAAATAGCAAAGTTATGAATATTTAAAGTTTTGATTGTGTGACGTCACGTGCGAGCAGCTCTCCCATTGGTTGTGTATGTAAATTCCATAAATTTGTCTTTTTGTCATGGTTCTTGATAAAGGAATGGGTCAATTTGATATAGTCATGTATGTGAACACATGTTTGATGGTATATCGACCGCACAGGTGACATAAATAATTTCTTTTGAAAAAAAAAGACATTTTATGGAATTTACACTACATAAAACATAGGAGATCTGCTCGCATGTGACGTCACAGAATCAAAACTTTGAATATTCATAACTTCATAATTTTTTTGTCAATTTTCTCCAAACCTTCACTCATATTTTTCTTTTATTTTTCTTTATTTTTTAAGACCAATAAAATTCCAGGGTGAATTTCCCCTTTAATGATGATGCATTAATTACAATACCCCTGGAATTGTTTACTTTCAACAGAAAATGTCTGACCGTCCCCATTTTCCCCTTTTTCTTGGACGAACTGTGGATGTTTTTTTTTTTTTTTTAAAATACAGGTACACAAAAGCAGGTGCAGGCATATTTATGGTTGTTCCCCCCCCCCCTCCTCATTGACGGATCATGATGATCACTCAAACACTTCTTCAAGGCAGGCAACTAATAAATCAAACAACTTTTAATGACATGGCATAACATTGGTTTTATGATTGTTTGCCATAATTCAATTTCACAGTTCTAAGCTAACCACAAAATCAATGGAGCGTGAAAGATCGTTCTCGACACAATGAAAATATCAGAAAACTGGAAACAGATTTCGCATCATAAAGACACCACACGGATTCTATTCCTACAAGGTCCGCATTAGCTCCATGCGATATCTAATCACCTTCACATGCATTTGAGCATTTTATAAAAAACACCATCGCTCAATTAAACCACAACACAGCGACAAACGAACGGCAATGTTAGTGCCAGATTTATGAAATATCGTGCCTGTAAATTGTAATTGCTTGCCTCCCACCCATCTCTACAATGTAAACTGCCTTTCACAATAGAACCAATCGACACAACAAAGCCTGTAAATTTGCCTCTCTCTCTCTCTCTCGCTCAATTTTGGACAAATATGTACATGTATGGTGAAACATATCTATTGCATCGCTCCATCTGTATTTCTCTCCCTCTATTTTATTTGAACTTTACATGGCAATGTAAATATTTATTGCTCTTCTTCCCCTAAAAAAATCCTTTCCCTCTCTATTTCTTTTTTCCATTATAATGTATTGCATAATTGCAACATTTATTCACCAACATCCCTTTCTTGCTCTTTCTCTCTCTCTATTTCTAATGAAATCCCACATTTTTATTTCACTATCATGTTCTTGTATCGGCAATCAAAGATACAAAAAATCCTCTTATTAAGGCAATGACTACTCTATCTCTCCCTCTCTCTTTCTCTTTCTTCATATCTATTAAGGAAATAAACAACTCCATCTCTCTCTCTCTCTCTCTATTTCTAATTGAAACCTGCATTTTTATTCCTAAATCATGTTCTTCTATTGGCAATCAAAGCTTAATAAAAGATACTAACAATCCCCTATGTACTCTCTCTCTCTCTCTCTTCTTGATATTTATGAAGGCATAACTCCATCTCTCTCCCTTTCTCAATTTCTCTCTTTCTCTCTCTCTATTTCTAATGAAATCCCACATTTTTATTCCACCAACATGTTCTTGTATCTGGCAATCAAAGCTGAAATGAATGATTGAACACGATTGAGGATGAGGCTCTAGATGGGGGGCACGATGAGATGCGGTCCGGAGGAGAGAAAGAGATGTGGGTAAATTATTGATAGACCTGGTGATGCGGACCCACAGTCTGGTTGACAGCCCATCCAAGGCATCTGCATACACATCCCTCCTGCCCCCCAAAAACCTGACAGTTGCGGCCACAGCATTAGGGAAATTGGTTACCTGCGGCAATGCACCCAATATTGCTCTGATGAAATTTCATGAATAATGTATTTTGGGGTTTGTTGTTTGTGTTTTGCTTTGCTGCCCTGGAGTATTGGTGTCCGTTCAACAATTGTTGATTTAGCAGAGTACTGTCTAATCGTAAAACATTGACTATTTGGAAGCGAGAAATATTGATAGGGTGGTTACGAATTGTTCCATGAAATTATAAACGTACACAAACCATTGCATTGAATATTATATCATGAAAGGGAATCATGAAAAGAACATGAAGAAAATACATTTGTAGAAATAGAGGGAATCTAAAAATAAGTTTCTTTTTGCATTTCATCTACCAAACATAATAGGTTTTGGAAATTTCTTTCATATTATGAATGAAATTATTAGTTATAATGATTTATTTTAGCATTAAAAAATTGTGTACAAATAAGCAACAATTTGATTTCCAGGTACAAAATGTGCCAGTTGTTCAAATGATTTGATATAAACCATATTTTCAAATTCATATAAAAGTTTTCTGATTCTAAATTATGTAAAAAAAGAAAGAAAAAAATCATTGGTGTAATGTACATTGAATTACACAAATCAATTAATTTATGTTTATATGATTCCTATTGTATTATCAAGCTTGTCCTGGTAGAAAGCACCATGATTTGTTGACTGTAAAATAATCTTACATGTATCTAATCCATGAGAGGCTTTATTTAACCACTTGACTGCTGCATGGTGATAACTGCAAAGTACGGGTATGACAAGTGTGGCGCTGGTGTGTCAAAGCAGACAAAGCTCAGACAATAGCATGAGCACTTAATATTACGTGGTTCGCGCACAGTGTACAAACGCCAACCACATAATATTACGTGGTCCGCAGCCAAGTGGTGAAGACATGGGCAGGTGGCTCCAATGACCCCACCAAGAAGGTAATGCAAAAATAGGCAGACAATTTAAACATTGTTTTTTATTTAAGTTATTGTATATTTCGTTTTTAACCAGATTTTACAGTACAAATATTTTGATATACAGGTACGTGTACTACTTTATAAGCTGCCATTTTTGCGAGGATTGTATTTTTTTGCGAATTTCGTGATTCATTCCTCCACTGATACTTTTTGAAAATTCATTGAAAATTTTCAGTTTTTATTGGTATTTATTTATTATTATTATTTATATTGCGACCTAACAAATTTACCCACTTAGACGCCTTCTCCATTCAAAAGGTGTCAGTTTCCCCGCGTCTTTTGTTCCAAAAGACAATTTACCGGCTTTTGAATAGAATCCCGAAATGTTAATACGGCTTAAACACATTAAACATGTTAAAAGCTGAAAGCCGAATATATCCCAGGAAGCCGGGGGAAACTGATGCCTTTAGAGAAGACGCCTTGGTCAAAAATCATGAAAATTTTAGCTAAATACAGTATACAACAAATATACAACAAAATTAATTTTTATCCAAATCTCAAGCTTTTACCGAATAAATTTTCCTGCCTCTGTAAATATTGATCTTATAAGAATTTGATAGAAAAGAATTCAAGAAAATTATTTTAAACAAATTAAATTGAATATTCATGGCACATGAGAAGCTTTATTACAAGGACAGGTGGCCCCAGAGTGACCTCACAAACACAGGTTCATTCTTAATTAGAATGTGAAGTGCATCGTCGCTAGTGATGGGCACACACTGTTTACATAGTTCTTGCTCTTGCATCTTAGGGTGTGTTCAATGTCGATTTCAAATTTAAACACCAACATAAATTATGATACAAAACTCAATTACAAAACGCTGATATAAATAGAGAGGACCTAGGTGTGTGTTCATTGTCCCATATTCCCGGTTGTTACAGTAAACGTCTTTCAGTTCCTGATTCGGGGGAAAATTTAAACACCAAAAAAGGTGCGTTATGAAACACAATTAGCTTTCATTTAACGACCTTCAGCACTGCGAATGCAACAAAATGCGACGCTGTACGCAATTGAGTTTTCAAACGTCTTTAAATGTGCTCTCGCACTGGAAGCTTCCGGTGTACATGTAAGTGCAAAAAGCGCAGATGTTTGTTTTTAACCCGTTGGGGACTGAGCCCGAATATATTCGGGCTGAGGTCTATGGGAAATGTGTGTTGTAGTCAAATCAGCTCGTCTCTAACAGGTTAAGATCAGGGAATTAATAGACCATCGTCAAATCAGCTTCATTGTTTCGACACTGAACGGTGTACCGCTGATCGCGTTTGTGTTCTATGGTTTGTAATTACACTTTGTATCATGATTCATGTTGGCGTTTAAATTCGAAAATCGACATCGAACACACCCTTACTTGCAAGATGGTAGGAGAAACGTGATTGAAATGCAGTCAGGGGCAAACCGGAAGTGAGCTAGAGGTCCCTATAGTTTCAACCTCATCTACTACTGGAGCTTATGGGATGAAGGTTCACGATCTCTCCATGCTGGAGTTATTCAAGATGCAGATTGTACAGGACTTCCATTTTAATAGGGTTTCTGATATTCTATTTCCGGGATTCTAAATCCTAGTTCCTTTGATCTGGGGACCTTCAAAGATAATATTAAATTTAGTTTTTGTTTATAAAGTTGAACCATCCCCCCCCAAAAAAAAAAAAAAAAAAATTATAAGAATTTTCAGAGAAGATATATCATTTTCACCTCTGAAAACTAACAATAAGAAAACACCTCAAACATGAGCAAGGTCATACCCTGCCTTGTGCATACATTTGTACACTATGCAGTGCCTATATTCTCAAAATAGTTGGCAAGACTTGCATACCAACAATACCCCCCCCCCCTCCTCTCAATCCTAATCCTCATCTTCCTTACAGATGGGAAGATATGAACTACTGCATGTCGCTGATATTTTCGCGTAATTTATTTTCGCACTGAGCCGCCTCAAGACATATTCACGGGTTCTTAAATTTGCCCTGCATTTACATAAGAACGCAAATAAACCCATTCAAAAAGTGCATATAGAAAGCATACTCATATATTCACATGTTTTAAAGTTCCTGCTTGCCGATCTTTGCGCGAAATCGACGAAAATTAATGTACCGTGAACATTTCCACGAGAGCAGTAATATAATCTTTGTTAGGTATTTTACTGCTACTGTAGTGTTTTTGAAGGAAATCTCAAGTTTTGGTTAAAGTTGTTTAAATCCATCCTAGAACTGCCCATTTACACTCAAAATAATTTCTAATTTTCAGGGTTAATTTAGCTTTGATCATTTCTAACATATTCAAACTTTCAACTCAGAAAACTAAACACTTATGGGCGAGGTTGATAATAATGATTTGCCTTGCATGCAGTACATACTGGAAAGACGGGTGCTGGAACATGATTGTAAATCAGCAGACAACATTTTTAAAATTCTAAATGGCTCTCTAAAAATTTGCTATCAGAACTGACATGGCCAAATATTTGTTTCCACAATAGTACGAGCCGATAAGTACAAAACACATCAATACAGCTCAAAGTATAGGCCTACGACTTACAATCCACACAATTGTTCATCATCTACCTAAGATAAGGAATTCCTTCTTTTTCACAGTCAAAGACTCACTCAACACTTCCTTTAGTTTCCTTATAAAGACTATTTATCCAGTCAGATAATAGTCAGTATTTTATAAAGCGCCTTTTCCAAACGTTGCAAGACCCTAGGCTTATTACCCAGCTTTAGCTTCTCTGTACTGAGAATAATAATAATAATAATAATAATTTTATTCATTCAAAAATCAAAGTCGTAGCCACATGGCTAAATTGCATATGATTTTGTGCAAAGTTTGAATGTACATAAGATATAATAGTAAATAATATGAGCATAACATAAATATTCTAGTAAATAAATAGTCAATTCGCTAGCTAGGTACAGACTAACAGCATATTGATTAGAAGACTAACAACATATGAATTAGAAGAAACAAAATCTCACTGAGAAAAGACGAGAAGGGTAACAGAAGAACTACTGGAAGTAGGACAGAAGGCAGAGGAACAAAAGAGAGGTCGAGGAGTATAAGAAATAACTTAAAAGAAAGAACACAGCAGAGTAATAAAGAGAGATAGAGAGTAGAAACAATTTGAAATTAGATGAAGGTTGAACTCTTGAAAGCTACTTGTTTTATTATGAATATTTTCGTGAGGGTACCCATGATCCTCATTTGTGCCAAGTGAGACAGTAACTAATCTTCTTTCTAAAGGAAGTTTAGTTCAGCTGCCTTGATTTTAAATAAAAACAACTTCAATCAATGTTTTTGAACATTGACATTTTACAAGAAAACAGCCTCCATGTGAATACTCAAACTTGTAAGAAAATAATATCAAGCTTTTATAATGCACTTGGTACATACATTGTAATGTGTTCAATTCACATGTACATCCATATACTTGTTCATCATCTACTGAAGACAAAGAATACATTTTTCCCCCTCAATCTTTTCTCATCTTAAAAACACTGACATTCAATTACTTCCTTTCCCTTTCAATAATACATGTAATTCCATCTCTAAATCAAATCGGAATGTAACAAATTTTTTTTTCCTTCACTTTTGTTTTCCAATTTAAAAAAAAAAAAGAAAAGAAAAAGAGAAGAAAAATCAAATACCTGCATACACA
>CALNVZ010000641.1:36632569-36650682 GCA_940671915.1 Paracentrotus lividus | reverse complement strand
GCTAGACACCTTCATGGATTTCACATGAATAAAACTTTAAAAAAAAAGAAAAAAAAAAAAAAAAAAAAAAAAAGGAATAGCATAAATTTGTATGTTTATTTTATGCACATACATGTACAGAAAATTGAATTCATATAGATTAGGACTGGTAATACCAAATATTCATCTCCTCCGAAAGCTCTGTATATCTATTCATAGCCTTTTAGAGTAAAATGTAAAGTAAAAATATATCAACTGAATATCGATACGCATTGGTAGGAATCCGATTCTTGCATAATGGTGATTACATGAGGATGATATTCAGTGGCGAGGGCATTAGGTATTACATGGGATATCAGATGACATTTTGTGGCTTCGGGCCGAACCTAGATTAGATGGAAGCACACAAATAGGGTTCCCTAGAGAACACGTAAGAGCTGCCAAAGCAAAGAAAAATTTGCATTTGTTCACCATTGCTCCCATACACACCGTCAAACAGGACTGTTCCTCCCTTTGAAAGGTTTGACAGTTTTCAAACTAACAGTCTCATTGGTTCAAAAATACAAATTTGAAACACAACATGTCTGTTTTGGGAGAAAATTAAATACATACATAAGATTTGTGATTCATCACATATAAAAATGAGACACAAGTCACCAGCAAATAGTCAAGGCTATACGCAAAATAATTTGATTTTAAAATTCTTTTCCTTTATCGATTTACTCTTCTTTTTTTTTTGACAGAAAAAGTTTTGCAGCAAAATCATTTGTTTTAATGAGGTTAGAAAATGTTCAATGGATGAAAATACATAATTCAAGATCAAAGGATATGATTTGTCAAACTTCATGAAATACTTAAAAAGTGAATCCTAGCAAAAAGGAAAGTTTTTTTTCCAGTGACAGAAAAATCTGAGATTTTTTTCTTGAAATTATGCACTGTAGGCTACACTGGCCATAAAACTAAAAAAAAAAAGTTTAGTCTGAGCATGCCCCTCCCCCTCCCTCCCCTCCCCTTGTGACACCTGTTGTTCTTATGAAACTGAGGAAACATTACATCAAATTTTAGCTTCCAAACTAACTGCTTTTGGATTATTTCTACAAGGTACAAGGTATACAATACAAAGACAAAAAGTACAATGAATGCTTGAGTGAATTTCATGCACCAGCCAAATGCCATTCATTATTGTCTTGCCCCCAAATGTGACAGACACAGATTACTTAGTACTTGTAATGATTCGTCATGACCTAAAAATGAATTTTCACCTCCAACTACTAATTTTGATAACAAAAATAACATCAATTCATAATAAGATTTCACAATTTATCATTAAATTTATAAATGTTACATACATGTAGATCTCTAAATTATTTCAATTCATTCAATTTTTTATCTACTCATAAAAAAATACTAGAAAATTTTCACTCCGACTTTATTACAATATTGGAATATTAGGAGTTAACATTTAAAGGATAATTTATGCTAGCTTGGATAATGTGATTTAAATAAATATAATTTCTTGAGAGAGTTTGCAAAATGATTGTGTTTGAACTATCTCTATTTAGACAACTAACATTACTACAATTAAACAATTTTATATGGTTAAAAAAAGGCAAAATATATTACAGAAAGTTATTACATATTTTTTATTTCTTATTCTAGATAATTAAAGAAGTATATAATGTTAAAATTTCATTATATTCTTCATTTCTTGTTTCAACCATTATTTCCCCACTCATCAGCATCTGACAATGATCAGGCTCACAACTCGTCATACTGCTTGTATAGGATTTCTTAGTAGGCCTAGATCTATACTTTTTAATTGAAAATTCACTATTATTCATGGGCAATTAAATACTTCAATATCTCCCTCTCTCTCTCTCTCTCTGTAGTTAAACTATTCTCCAGCTCCAGAGTCCAGTTTAAAATAAGCTGTACATTCCAACAGACAAAATAAAAATACATGTTGTAAATTCTAAATTTCAATATTAATTGACAAATTTGATCGATAAAATAATAGTTAAAACTATTAAAACATTGAGTAAAAGCGTTATGCCTTTTGATGGATATATATCAATCATCAACAGTCAACACAGAAGCTCTACCTAGCATTGACTGAACAAAGAAAATCCTATCACCCACAACAAACATTGAGCACTCCGAACCCCAAACAATATCAGCCTCCCCAGCCCAGCAGCCACTTTTAGACTGCTGCAGACAAGAAAAGCCGTCCATATGTGTGACGCCAAGGGGCCCAAACGACACAAACACACAAAATACTGTTTGGCACAAACGTGCAGACGTTTATGACAGCCAAACCAGCCAGCAGATAAACGCTCCCTCGATTTCTCGACTTATGGATAAAAATGACCCTTGCATTATGATTATAATTCTTAACAGATAATGGTATGATGATTTATATCAAAATACATCATCAACATTACAAGAGTTAAAATACAGATGAGTAGATACAGAGGAATATATAAATTATGCTAATTCAATGATAAGAGAGAGTCTACATTAATTACAACAAAATCATTTTCCTAATAAATTAAATTCACTCACCATTCGCTGGCCTCAACAGATAGAATCTCTGACAAAGAATACTCTTGTGACATGATAATTTCAAAATATATGTGTCTCACTTTCCTAGATTGACCTCGGCAAGAGGGTGATGGCAATTATTTGTCTGGACCCTGGCTGAAGAAAAAAAATTACTTGCGGGACCCTAGATTATTGATTCGCGTCTTCACACAGATCCTGATTTTCATAAATAAAATCACAATAAATGCACGTGCAAACAGAAGATAAATTATGCTAATGAAATCAAGAATTTCATATCTGGCTTCAACTACAGCGTTATAGACTATGTTGTACGGAATAAACATGAATAAAATATATTAGGTATTTCTCTTACTAAATTTTCGAGCCTTTTGAACGTCAAGAAAATGGTTGTACGGTGTTGTATTACACGCAATCATAATCCCACAGCTTCATTCTGTATGTAAATATATCTAGCAAAGGCTCACCAAGACTGAAAAATATGCCTCCGCACATAAATAAGTTCATAACCTTTACGATGAAATATATATTGAGGCTTCCATTTCATTCAAAGAAAAATGTATGGCATTAATTTATTTAAATAGATTAGTATAATGTTTATAATTATTCTAATAATTGCAAAGCATTTGAGAAATACGCGGAACAATAATTCTCATCTCATGAATATTCATCAGAAGTGAAGATGGATGGAGGGGGTGTCACTGAGGTAAACAATATTCCCGTATTTAAAGGTTTATGAAGAAAATTCTTGAGGAAGAGTGCGATATGAATTATTACATCTGTGATTTCATGAAATTGGTTTGAAATGTATAATTAAGATTGGGAGAAAACATTAAATAAATGTACGTTACGTGATGTTGTTAATTGTTCTGTGGTCCCGGTGTGTTGATTTTGGGTACCGGTATTGAATATTGGTTGTCCGATTCGAGAGCGAGAGACTTATGACGAGAATGAGACATGTTAAGGGATTAAGTCCATTCAGGACTATACATATCTCTGTATATATGTTTTAATTTCATTTAAAGATTCAACAAAACATTTAGAAAAAAGATTTCCTCTGCCATTTTATTTAACAAATAACAAGTTAGATTCTAACAGTTAACTGTTAACGTTAAACGTTAGATTTAAAAATAAAAAAAAAAAAAAAAAAAAAAAAAAAAAAAAAAAAAAAAAAAAAAAAAAAAAAAAAATCAAATTTAGCTTAGCCTTAAATTAGATTAGAATTAAAAGATTTATCAATGAAACTTATAATTATATGCCTCAAGAATATGTTTATCAATTAATTGTAATGTTTTATTCCTGTGAAAGGCAAGAAAGAGAAATATTTTTATGACCCATGAAGCGTTAACCTTCTCAAAGAGAAAAACAGAGACTCTGGAAAGATACTTGGAATCGACAAATGCATTGGATTATGAGACATATAAAACGTGAACGCAAACACTTGCGAGATCGACACAGAATTTGTATGTAATGACTTGAGTTGCGTCTAGCTTCAGAAGCAAAGTCTAACCCTAAAACCTTCTGGAAGTTATGTCAATAGCAGAAACCAAGAATAGAGTAAGATGGGGTAATGGATGGAACTGTAGCCACTACTGGTTGAGGAAAAAAGCAAGATACTGAACAAACAATTCAGCAGTGTTTTACTATTGAGACTTTCCACAATTCCTGAGCCTCCTGTATTCACAAGGACTTCGTACTTCGCGAATGTGATTCACAGCAGATATTTGTTAAAAAGAAACTTTTATCCTTAGGAATGGTAAATCGCTGGTCCAGATAATCTTCACCCCGTATTTTAAAGGAACTTGCTGATCAGCCTCAGTGTACCTCTCACTAAAGTTTTCAATATGTCTCTTACGGAAGGCGTTCTTCCTTCGGAATGGAAGACTGCAAACATTACCGCTATACATAAGAAAGTAGCAGAAAGATGCCGATAACCGCCCCATTAGCCCTTACGTCTGTTGTGGTTAAAGTCATGGAGTCCATTCTTCGAGATGCCATAGTTACGCATATGAGTCGTCAACAATTTTTTTGTATGCTCAGCATGTGGTTGTACCAGGACGTTCATGTACGACGCAGGTTACTTTGTCACTAATTAGGACTAGAAAGCATGGCAATGGAGAACCTGTTGACATTATATATTTGGACTTCAGAAAGGCCTTTGATTCTGTTACCGATGCCAAGGCTCATGAAAAAAGTGGAGCCTTAAGGATATGTAACCCATTACTCTCGTGGATCAAGGCCTTTCTTTCAGAGCGTCTGCAGCGAGTTGTCTTGAGGAGCTAAGTCAACTTGACCAGTTACTGAGTGGAAATCCGCAGGCAGTGTCCTCGGTCCTACCCTGTTTGTCATGTATGTCAGGGGCCGCGGAGCGTTTTGAAAGTGGAGGGGCTGAGCCGAAAGTGAGGGCCGAACAGGCTAAAAATCACAAATGTATGGTCATTTTTCCATTTTTTACACGTTGGCTGAAAAAAGTGGGGGGCTGCAGCCCCCCCAGGCCCCCCGGCTCCGCGCCCCTGGTATGTAATGAACCTGCCTAACTCGATGACAAAGTTCTGTTCAACTATATGCTGATGATGCCAAATCTATACCAGAGTATCAATGCAGATATGCGTCGATCTCTACAGACTGATTGACACAAGTAAAGAAATGTCTCAAATATGGCAATTGCCTCTGAATCTCTGAAAAATGTAAACATTCCATCTTGGAAATAATAACATTCTGTCTTCATATTCCATGGAAAATGTCACATTTGGAAAATGTGAACTGTGAGAAGGATCTTGAGTTTAATAGACAGAGACTTAACTTTTCCGTAAACACATATCTACATCAATTCAGAAAGCTAACCAAATGCTTGCCTCATTAAGCGTGCTCTTGTAAATATCAAACCAGACATATTCTTGCCTTTGTATAAGGCTTGTTCGTCCTCACTTGGAATACTGTAGCGTTCTTTGGAGTCCCAGGTACATCACAGATGAGACAGGAGAATTGAAGCGTTACAGCGCCGTGCTACGAGATTGTTTCCTGGTTTTAGCACCCTATCTATGATGAAAGGCTCAGACTGGCTCAATCTCTACTCATTGCATTACCGGAAGGACAGAGGGGACATGATCCAAGTCTTTAAGATCTTAACATGGAATGTGATAGAGTAGACCCAGAACACTTTTTTGTCAAATCACATGTACCAAGGAACAATGACCATCATCTCAAACTTCTATCTACTCACTGCAGACTCAATGTTCGAAGCAACTTTTTCATGAATACTGGTTGTTCAGTCGTTGGAACAGTTTACCAACAACACTAGTAACTGCTACCAATATCAATCTCTTCAAAACATAACCTCGATTCTTTTGGTCATATTCTTAATTTCATATCATCATCACCCACGCACCATTATATTATATGTTACCAAGCGAGACGTATCTCTATCACATCTATATCTATTCCATTATCTTCTACAATATGATGGTAATATATAATATATAATACAACATGGAAAAAAAAAAAAAAAAAAAAAAAAAAAAGGAATAGCATAAATTTGTATGTTTATTTTATGCACATACATGTACAGGAAAATTGAATTCATATAGATTAGGACTGGTAATACCAAAATTATTCATCTCCTCCGAAAGCTCTTGTATATCTATTCATAGCCTTTTAGAGTAAAATGTAAAGTAAAAATATCACTGAATATCGATACTGCATTGGTAGGAATCCGATTCTTGCATAATGGTGATTACATGAGGATGATATGTCAGTGGCGAGGGCATTAGGTATTACATGGAGTATCCAGATGACATTTGCTGGCTTTCGGTCGCCGAACCTAGATTAGATGGAAGCACACAAATAGGGTTCCCTAGAGAACACGTAAGAGCTGCCAAAGCAAAGAAAAATTTGCATTTGTTCACCATGCTCCCATACACACCGTCAAACAGGACTGTTCCTCCCTTTGAAAGGTTTGACATTTTCAAACTACAGTCTCATTGGTTCAAAAATACAAATTTGAAACACAACATGTCTGTTTGGAGAAAATTAAATACATACATAAGATTTGTGATTCATCACATATAAAAATTGAGACACAAGTCACCAGCAAATAGTCAAGGCTATACGCAAAATAATTGATTTTTAAAAATTCTTTTCCTTTATCGATTTACTCTTCTTTTTTTTTGACAGAAAAAGTTTTGCAGCAAATCATTTGTTTTATGAGGTTTAGAAAATGTTCAATGGATGAAATACATAATTCAAGATCAAAGGATTATGATTTGTCAAACTTCATGAAATACTTAAAAAGTGAATCCTAGCAAAAAAGGAAAGTTTTTTTCCAGTGACAGAAAAATCTGAGATTTTTTTCTTGAAATTATGCACTGTAGGCTACAACTGGCCATAAACTAAAAAAAAAAAGTTTAGTCTGAGCATGCCCCTCCCCCTCCCTCCCCTCCCCTTGTGACACCTGTTGTTCTTATGAAACTGAGGAAACATTACATCAAATTTTAGCTTCCAAACTAACTGCTTTTGGATTATTTCTACAAGGTACAAGGTATACAATACAAAGACAAAAAGTACAATGAATGCTTGAGTGAATTTCATGCACCAGCCAAATGCCATTCATTATTGTCTTGCCCCCAAATGTGACAGACACAGATTACTTAGTACTTGTAATGATTCGTCATGACCTAAAAATGAATTTTCACCTCCAACTACTAATTTTGATAACAAAAATAACATCAATTCATAATAAGATTTCACAATTTATCATTAAATTTTATAATGTTAGCATACATGTAGATCTCTAAATTATTTCAATTCATCAATTTTTTATCTACTCATAAAAAAATACTAGAAAATTTTCACTCCGACTTTTATTACAATATGGAATATTTAGGAGTTAACATTTAAAGGATAATTTATGCTAGCTTGGATAATGTGATTTAAATAAATATAATTTCTTGAGAGAGTTTGCAAATGATTTGGTTGAACTATCTCTTATTTAGACAACTAACATTACTACAATTAAACAATTTATATGGTTAAAAAAAGGCAAATATATTACAGAAAGTATACATATTTTTTATTTCTTATTCTAGATATTAAAGAAAGTATATAATGTTAAATATTCATTATATTCTTCATTTCTTGTTTCAACCATTATTTCCCCCACTCATCAGCATCTGACAATGATCAGGCTCACAACTCGTCATACTGGCTTGTATAGGATTTTCTTAGTAGGCCTAGATCTATACTTTTTTAATGAAAATTCACTATTATTTCATGGGCAATTAACTATACTTCAATATCTCCCTCTCTCTCTCTCTCTCTGTAGTTAAACTATTCTCCAGCTCCAGAGTCCAGTTAAATAAGCTGTACATTTCCAACAGACAAAATAAAAATACATGTTGTAAATTTCTAAATTTCAATATTAATTGACAAATTTGATCGATAAAATAATAGTTAAAACTATTAAAACATTGAGTAAAAGCGTTTATGCCTTTTGATGGATATATATCATTATCATCAACAGTCAACACAGAAGCTCTACCATAGCATGGACTGAACAAAGAAAAATCTATCACCCACACAAACATTGAGCACTCCGAACCCCAAACAATATCAGCCTCCCCAGCCCAGCAGCCACTTTAGACTGCTGCAGACAAGAAAAGCCGTCCATATGTGTTGACGCAAGGCCAAGACACAAAGCACACACAATTACTGTTTGGCACAAACGTGCAGACGTTTATGACAGCCAAACCAGCCAGCAGATAAACGCTCCCTCGATTTCTCGACTTATTGGATAATAAATGACCCTTGCATTATGATTATAATCTTAACAGATAATGGTATGATGATTTATATCAAAATACATCATCAACATTACAAGAGTTAAAATATCAGATGAGTAGATACAGAGGAATATATAAATTATGCTAATTCAATGATAAGAGAGAGTCTACATTAATTACAATCAAATCATTTTCCTAATAAATTAATTCACTCACCATTCGCTGGCTCAACAGATAGAATCTCTGACAAAAGAATACTCTTGTGACATGATAAATTCAAATATATGTGTCTCACTTTCCTAGATTGACCTCGGCAAGAGGGTGATGGCAATTTATTTGTCTGGACCCTGGCTGAAGAAAAAAAAATTACTTCGGGACCCCTAGATTATTGATGCGGTCTTCACACAGATCCTGATTTTCATAAAATAAAATCACAATAAATGCACGTGCAACAGAAGATAAATTATGCTAATAAATCAAGAATTTCATATTTCTGGCTTCAACTACAGCGTCTATAGACTATGTTGTACGGAATAAACATGAATAAAATATATTAGGTATTTCTCTTACCAAATTTCGAGCCTTTTGAACGTCAGAAAATGGTTGTACGGTGTTGTATTACAGCAATCATAATCCCACAGCTTCATTCTGTATGTAAATATATCTAGCAAAGGCTCACCAAGACTGAAAATATGCCTCCGCACATAAATAAGTTCATAACCTTTACGATGAAATTATATATTGAGGCTTCCATTTCATTCAAAAGAAAAATGTATGGCATTTAATTTATTTAAATAGATTAGTTTAAATGGTTTATAATTATTTCTAATAATTGCAAAGCATTTGAGAAATACGCGGAACAATAATTTCTCATCTCATGAATATTCATCAGAGTGAAGATGGATGGAGGGGGTGTCACTGAGGTAAACAATATTCCCGTATTTTAAGGTTTATGAAGAAAATTCTTGAGGAAGAGTGTCGATTATGAATTATTACATCTGTGATTTCATGAAATTGGTTTGAAATGTATATTAAGATTGGGGAAAACATTAATAAATGTACGTTACGTGATGTTGTTAATTGTTCTGTGGTCCCGTGTGTTGATTTTGGTGTACCGGTATTGAATATTGGTGTCCGATTCGAGAGCGAGAGACTTTATGACGAGAATGAGACATGTTAAGGGATTAAGTCCATTCAGGACTATACATATCTCTGTATTATATGTTTTAATTTCATTTAAAGATTCAACAAAGACATTTAGAAAAAGATTTCCTCTGCCATTTTATTTAACAAATTAACAAGTTAGATTCTAACAGTTAACTGTTAACGTTAACGTTAGATTTAAAATTAAAAAAAAAAAAAAAAAAAAAAAAAAAAAAAAAAAAAAAAAAAAAAAAAAAAAAAAAAAAAAAAAAAATCAAATTTAGCTTAGCCTTAGAATTAGATTAGAATTAAAAGATTTATCAATGAAAACTTATAATTATATGCCTCAAGAATATGTTTATCAATAATTGTAATGTTTTATTCCTGTGAAGGCAAGAAGAGAAATATTTTTATGACCCATGAAGCGTTAACCATCTCAAAGAGAAAACAGAGACTCTGGAAAAGATACTTGGAATCGACAAATGCATTGGATTATGAGACATATAAACGTGAACGCAACACCTTGCGAGATCTGACACAGAATTTGTGTAATGACTTTGAGTTGCGTCTAGCTTCAGAAGCAAAGTCTAACCCTAAAACCTTCTGGAAGTATGTCAATAGCAGAACCAAGAATAGAAGTAAGATGGGTAATGGATGGAACTGTAGCCACTACTGGTGAGGAAAAAGCAGAGATACTGAACAAACAATTCAGCAGTGTTTTTACTATTGAGGATCTTTCCACAATTCCTGAGCCTCCTGTATTTCACAAGGACTTCGTACTTGCGAATGTGATTTTCACAGCAGATATTGTTAAAAAGAAACTTTTATCTCTTAGGAATGGTAAATCGGCTGGTCCAGATAATCTTCACCCCCGTATTTTAAAGGAACTTGCTGATCAGCTCAGTGTACCTCTCACTAAAGTTTTCAATATGTCTCTTACGGAAGGCGTTCTTCCTTCGGAATGGAAGACTGCAAACATTACCGCTATACATAAGAAAGGTAGCAGGAAAGATGCCGATAACCGCCCCATTAGCCTTACGTCTGTTGTGGTTAAAGTCATGGAGTCCATTCTTCGAGATGCCATAGTTACGCATATGAGTCGTCAACAATTGTTTTGTGATGCTCAGCATGGTTTTGTACCAGGACGTTCATGTACGACGCAGTTACTTTGTCAACTTGAGGATTGGACAGAAAGCATGGGCAATGGAGAACCTGTTGACATTATATATTTGGACTTCAGAAAGGCCTTTGATTCTGTACCGCATGCCAGGCTCATGAAAAAAGTGGAGTCCTTAAGGATATGTAACCCATTACTCTCGTGGATCAAGGCCTTTCTTTCAGAGCGTCTGCAGCGAGTTGTCGTTGATGGAGCTAAGTCAACTTGGACCAGTGTACTGAGTGGAATTCCGCAGGGCAGTGTCCTCGGTCCTACCCTGTTTGTCATGTATGTCAGGGGCCGCGGAGCGTTTTTGAAAGTGGAGGGGCTGAGCCGAAAGTGGGGGGGCTGAACAGGCTAAAAATCACAAATGTATGGTCATTTTTCCATTTTTGTACACGTTGGCTGAAAAAAGTGGGGGGGCTGCAGCCCCCCCAGCCCCCCCGGCTCCGCGGCCCCTGTATGTTAATGACCTGCCTAACTCGATGACAAGTTCTGTTCAACTATATGCTGATGATGCCAAGATCTATACCAGAGTATCAAATGCAGATATGCGTCGATCTCTACAGACTGATTTGACACAAGTAAAGAAATGGTCTCAAATATGGCAATTGCCTCTGAACTCTGAAAAATGTAAACATTCCATCTTGGAAATAATAACATTCTGTCTTCATATTCCATGGAAAATGTCACATTGGAAAATGTGAACTGTGAGAAGGATCTTGATGTTTTAATAGACAGAGACTTAACTTTCCGTAAACACATATCTACATCAATTCAGAAAGCTAACCAAATGCTTGGCCTCATTAAGCGTGCTCTTGTAAATATCAAACCAGACATATTCTTGCCTTTGTATAAGGCCTTGGTTCGTCCTCACTTGGAATACTGTAGCGTTCTTTGGAGTCCCAGGTACATCACAGATGACAGGAGAATTGAAGCTGTACAGCGCCGTGCTACGAGATTGTTTCCTGGTTTTAGCACCCTATCCTATGATGAAAGGCTCAGACGGCTCAATCTCTACTCATTGCATTACCGGAGGGACAGAGGGGACATGATCCAAGTCTTTAAGATCTTACATGGAATTGATAGAGTAGACCCAGAACACTTTTTTGTCAAATCACTGTACCAAGGAACAAGAGGCCATCATCTCAAACTTTTCACTACTCACTGCAGACTCAATGTTCGAAGCAACTTTTTCAGTAAACGGGTTGTTCAGTCGTGGAACAGTTTACCAACAACACTAGTAACTGCTACCAATATCAACTCCTTCAAACATAACCTCGATTCTTTTTGGTCAACAAAATTTTTTGTCATAGTCTGACATCCACCCACGCACCAGTTATATGTTTTATTAATGTACCAAGCGAGACGACCGGGAGACTACACAGGATCATCCTATACTCCCGTACAGATGATGATGATGATGATGATGATAAATAAATGTGACAACATGTTGAATTATAATAGCCTACTATTATTATACTATCAGAAATAAGATATCGATCTCGCCTTTTTTGTTAAGAAAGTTTGATTTTTGTGTTTTTTTCATGAATGTGGCTTATTTATACCTTATATAAAGCGAGTGATGTAACCATGTTTTGCTTTATCTGTTAGGTTCAGGAGCAGCTAGGCGCTCTATCCATGCCTGGATGGGAAGGGGTAGAGAAGGAGA
The DNA here is from genome assembly GCA_940671915.1 of Paracentrotus lividus. NCBI lineage: Eukaryota > Metazoa > Echinodermata > Echinoidea > Camarodonta > Echinidae > Paracentrotus > Paracentrotus lividus. The sequence goes on along the minus strand of CALNVZ010000641.1, from coordinate 36,638,396 downwards.
GACCAGAGAGAAGACCAGAAGATGAAGAAGAAGAGGATGAGGAAGATGATGATGATGAAGATGAGGATGATGAAGATGATGATGATGACGATGATGAAAACGGAGAAGAAGCAGATGAACCTAAGCTCAAGTATGAGAGAATAAGCAACACACTGGAGGACATATTGAAAAATGATGCAGCCAGTTATTTAGCAGTACACACAAAGGTGATTTCATAGTTTTATTAATAGAAAGGCCTCTTGTGAGAATGAGCAATTTCCACATTTTGGGGAAAACAAAAGGCATTTTCACCCTTGGAAAACCGGTGCCTGTATTTGTGCATAATTATTATTGCATAAATTAGTCTATTATAGGCAGCATTTTAAATTTCGCTATTCTTGTCAATTTCTCAATCGTTTGTCCACCAGGGTTGGTAGCCTAGGTATGAATTCCATAGTTACCACATACTAAATAAGATGTTTGACTATAAATTACAAAATTAGACTTGTTTATCTACAATTTGGGGTATATGAATGATATGAAATGTCTGTTTTGCTGTTAAAATCATCATAACTATTGAATAATAGAATATGAGCACCTGTAAAATTAACTTTTCAAATTTAAAAACTAGTAGCTATTCAGATGTTTTGGTTTAGTAATCATAGATTTCTGATCTCAGAACAGTATTTCTAGATAGACTGGCCTGGAGTGGATAAATTTGTGGTGCCTAAGAAGGCATGACAAGTAAATAATCAAGACAATGTTTTCCGTGACCTAGAAGAAGTAGTAGAACTAATAGCAGGAGAAGCAGCGGCAATTAGGAAATCTAAGTTATTAAAGATTGAGCAGGGCAATCAGATTATTTCACAATTTCCCTGAATTTGCGCCTTTGCAGCCATAGACATGTTCATGTTCATGAATGAATGTTTCAAATGGGTAAACCAACCTAAATTGTTTATTATTTCTCTTTCATATCAGTTTCTTGCTGTAGGAACGCATTGGGGAGTTTTAAGAGTTCTGGATCACCAAGGAAACAACATCAGTGGGAAAGAATTCACTAAGGTAAGTTATCTTCCCATGGAGTCTCTTTCTCTTATGAAAAAAAACCCACCTCCTCAGTTAAAAACATTTGTGTGTAAAAGTACCACAAATCATTGAACACATTCACAATCATTATCTCTCTGAAATCATTCATCATTAAATCAAAGCACTTTTTTTTTTAGGCCTACCTGTCACCTTCATTTGTAATTAACTCAGTCAGGTCTGCCATCTGTGAAGCAAGAAATCATTGCAAATGTGAGAAGGTCTATAATGTTACAGTTGATTGGAATCAAGTGAGCTCACCTATATGTGTACATTCAATTAGTTTGCAACTCAGCTCCAATGATTGCAATCAGCTGTGACGTTAAAGTTAATCAGTAAATGTATATTGTACATAAACGCTAAAAAAAGACATTTATAACTTGAAATTTGAGCCAACTTTATTTGGATTGTCATTTTGTTGATGCACTATGTACTGATGAGAGTGGTGCCTGAACTAATGAGTTGTATAATATACATTGTTATGTTTTATCTTGTACAGCATACAACCACTGTAAACCAGGTTAGTTTGGATATGAATGGTGATTATCTTGCAAGCTGTTCAGATGACGGCAGGGTGAGTGCCTTCTTAATGTCTAAAATCCTGAATCTTTCAAATCTGTACTAAAAGCCCATCTGTTCATATCCTTACTTTTTGTATTAATTCTGAGATGTTTTCATATTAATATACATTTTATTAATCCAAATTTGTTCATTCATTCATTCATTTTTTTTCACATTAAAAAACATATTACAAACAATTTGTCTTCTTAGTACATGCAATTGTGGCGGGAATTTAGAAAGCACAAAGGAGGCTTGTTAAAAATAATCCCTTTAGTATCTTAAATATACAAATAATTAAATAATACAAGTAATACAAGTGTTTATAATAGTGCTTTGAAACTTTTGTTAAAAGTGCAATATAAATAAAATTTATTAACTCTTTCTTGAAATACAATCAACTCCCATTATTATAATGATATGCTGGGGACCAACAGTAATGACCTTGTTATAAGAATATTGTTATCCTTCACATGCACGTCACATGTGAACCAGGAGAATGACAACCTGTGCTTGTTATATAACAGGAGTGAACTCTATCTCTCTCCATAATAATAATAATAATAATAATAATAATAATAATAAACTGGTTCTTATATAGTGCATAATCAATTTAAAAACTGCTTTATGCGCTTTACATAGAGCTCTCCAATAAAATACTACAACGAAAATAAATAAGTCTTAAGTTGTCTTTTACATGATTCAACTCCATCTCTCTTTATCTCTCTCTCTCTCTCTCTCTCTCTCTCTCTTTCTCTCTCTGTGTCTCTCTCTGTCTTTTCTTCTCTTTCATTCTCTCCAGGTTGCTATCATTGGTCTGTATGAAGGAGAACACAACCAAGTCCAGTCATTTGACAGACCAGTAAAGGCATGTATCAGGTTTTTTTTTGTTATTGTATTGTGAAAATCTGTATCTATTCATTTGAAGACAAGAACTGGATTCTCCTCATATGAAACCTATGGGAATTGGAGCGTTCAGTAGTCAATTGGATATTGTCAAAATGTCACATAGAATTACTTCATGATTATTTCAATCTATATTCTGTAAATGAAGAAAAAATAACTTGTCACTGTTGGTTCTGATCGCAGTTTATAAAGATAAAATTCATTTCTTTTTGTCAATACAGGCAGTAGCTCTCGATCCAAAGTTTTCTCGGCCTGGCAGTGGAAAGCAATTCATCACAGGCAGTGACAGGGTATGTTACCATTATAAACATGATAAAAACAAAAAATTTCATTGTTAGTAATGGTGAGGCAGGTTTTTTTTTTTTGCCTGTCCTAAGTCAGAGGTACAAACATGTACAGATTATTATACATCGCTGATTATGGTAGTTAAAATTATTTGCATCATCAAAATGGAACAGAAGTATAGAATTTAATTCATGTTTGAAGATTTAATTGAACATTTGTATTATAGAGGCAATATATTGTATTTAGATTTTTTTTAAATTGTCTTTTATTCTCAGCTGGTTTTGCATGAGAAAGGGTTCTTGGGGCGTAGCAAGTCTACTATTCTACATACTGGTGAGGGACCAATCAGGAGTATTAAATGGAGAGCATCACTAGTAGCATGGGCTAACGACTTGGTAAGTTGATGATGATGACGATGGTGATGATGATAATGATGATGATGGTGGTGATGTTGAGGATTGTTAAGATTATGATGATGATGATGATGATGATCGATGGTGGTGGTGGTGATAATGATGATGGTGGTGGAGATGATGATGATGATGATGATGATGATGATGATGCTAGCAATGATGGTGATGATGATAATGATGAGGAGGAGGAGCTGGAAAGTGATGATGAAAAATGACGATGGTGATGATGATGATGATTGTGATCGTGATGATGATGTTGATGATGACAATAAGGAGGAGAAGAATGATGATGTTGATGATGATAATGAGGAGGAGAAGAATGATGATTATAATGGGGCAGGATAATGATGATGATTATGATGATGATGATGATGATAATGATGATAATGGTGATGATAATGGTGATGATGATAATGGTGATGATAATGGTGATGATAATGGTGATGATAATGGTGATGATGATAATGGTGATGATAATGGTGATGATGATGATAATAACGAGGAGGAGAATGATGGTGATAATAGATAGGATTCTTTGGATGTATCAAGTCCACCATTCTTATTATCTCGAACGAACGATAACACATTAATAATTTGTCAGTTGTTTGCAGCTGTTTTTGAGGGTCAAAAAGTGGACAGGATTAGTGCTATATCCCTACTGGACAGCGCCCAATACTTGACAGAAAGGATGTTAATCCCATCATAAATCTTTTTGCTTTATTAGCATGCTCAGGACACCTGCAGATGATGACAATAATATAAGATATTTAAGAATGCATCAAGTGTCATAGCGCATATACACATAAATATGAAAAATAACAAAGTGATAAGAACAGTCATAAAAGAAGTAAATGAAAAAGATCACTGGGGAATACAGGTAGGCACATATCTTGAAGGTGGTAGCACAGGCAACTTCCCTAATGGGAAAAGGAATGCCATTCCAAAACTAAGCCTGATCGAGATCTGAGATTTCTCCTTAGTGTAAATAAAGCAAGTATTTGCTTGAACAGAAGCGTCTAGATGATCTAATGATTTACATCCTATCGGAAGGGCTATATAAATGATGATATGCATGGATGAATAGTTTGACATCTGGAGACGAGCTGATCTGGCTGTAACACACATTTCCTATAGACCCCAGCCCGAATATATTCAGGCTCTGTCCTCAATGGGTTAACAGTGGTTGTAAGAGAATTTATTTATTCTCCTGACACTCTGTTTGTCTTTGCATGACAAAACAAAACAAAACAAATGCATTTCACTACTGTTAATGTACTACTTCTAGGAACACAAAGAGGCATATTTAAAGTGAATTTTGTCTCCCTAAAAATGCAGTACACATAAGAAGTTTTTGTGAGTTTAAGTTTGTTTTTGAGTTGCCAATTTCATTTCAAACCTGTCAAAGGGATATCTCCAGGTATTCATGATGATTTATTACAACACTACTCTGTTTACTAAATACTGTCTTGTATTCTTTAGTATCATGAACTAGGTCACCATTTTTGAGCAATATTTACTTGTTTTTGTTATAGGGAGTGAAGGTATATGACATGCAGTCCAAGAGACGGATCACATTCATCAAACGTGATCACCCTGAGACTATGAGACCAGAGATATATCGATGTAATCTATGCTGGAAAGATGATAATACTCTACTCATCGGATGGGGTAATACCATCAAAGTAAGTAGTATCTCTATCCTCCACCAACGGACATGCCCATCGCCCCACCCCCCCCACACTATCGACCCTAACCCCACACCTGCATGCCCCCCCCCATATGATTAGCCACCTGCCCCCCATTCACCCCCCCTCTCGCCCCCCCCCACGGTTCTGTCTGCCCAACCTACTTCCTCCGCCATGGTTGTGTCCCATTCCTATTGCTGGAGAAGAAGAAGAAGAGGAGAGGCTAATACTTACTTTTCATGTGTATATTCCAATACCATAAGTAGAAGATTATCATCTTCCAGCAAAGCTATCCGAATGATATTATATCTCAGTATCCAGAGGATCAGACAGACAATATGAGCAGAAAGAGAGAGAGGAGGATGATGAAGAGATGAGAGGAGAGAGAGAAGAAAGAGATACACGACAGTCTACGAGAGGATAGCAGACTGCAAGATAGAGAGGAGGAGGATGACAGACATAAGACAGAAGGAATGATTACTTATCTATTCACATCGAGAGCTGAGAATATATTTTAGCATAGATATACAATCAGAAATAACTATCAGAGTAGATAGAGACGAGCAAGGAAACAGAGAAAAGGAGAGAGAAGAAGAAGAGATAGATAATACTATACTTATGTGTGCTATTCCCCACTCCGATGAGTAGATGTATTATCATCTTTTCCAGCATAGTATGTACATCGAATGATCGTCCAGATCAGAGATAGAATATAGAGAGGAGAAGAGATGAGAGAGAGAGAGATGAGAGAGATAGAGATACTACTACTTTTATGGTATTACCCCATCCGGCATGAAGCCTTTTAGAGTCATTATCATTCTTCCAGCATCTAGATTAACATCGATATATCTTCAGTATCTGAGGATAGATATAGATGAGAGAGAGAGGAGATGAGAGAGATGAAGACGATGATAAGAT